>QVOA01012295.1:0-24536 GCA_014825685.1 Pseudomyrmex cubaensis | reverse complement strand
TTTTTTTTTTTTTTTGTTTTTTTTTTTTTTTTTTTTTTTTTTTTATTGCTGTAACTCATTTCAGCGAAATGTATTATCGTTCGACGCGGGCAGCCCGCAGTTTCTACTTGCCGCGTGTGTATCCACTGGACGCGATTTCCGATATTTGTAGTAGGTACCGCGCGCGGTCGGAAAGAATGATTCATGGGAGTTTGTTCCACGCGGAATAAGCGTTCTTCTCGGCATCGACACCGAGAGGAGAGAAACCCGCGGAAGAGGATACCGCGGGTTACGGAAGAAAGGAGGACGTGTACACGATTGACAAATCCGAGAACTCATATGCAATAAATCGTCCAAGCGAACGCGGCTGACTCGCACACGAGGAGGTTTTTTTGTATTTATGGCCGTGGCTGAGATGCGACGCGAAGCTTTTGTGTGCGAAGAAGAGATGGGGGGAAAAAGAGAGAAAGAGGAGAAGAAGGAGAAGAAGGAGAGAGAACGGCGGACGGCAGCCCCAGTTGCCGGCGGTTGCGGTGGCAAGAAGGTTGCCAACTTTTCCTATGCATCGATATGAATATAAATAACCAAGAACCTCGGCCACGTGGGGACAGGCCTGCCGTCGCACTCAATCTGCTTGGCAGTCCTCTTTGCCACCCTTATATATATGAGTTATGTCTGCGATGTTCAAGCACTCCCCGCACTCCGTAAGATGATTATAGCCTGCCATACCGCAACGGGGAAAGTATCTTCGCGGTACTTTCTTTGGGCAGCTTGTGAAGTTTTTTTATTTAAGTTTTTACGTAACATATATATATATATTTATACACACCTTACGAAAGTTGAGAAATGGAAATGGTTCTCATAAGATTTCGCAAAAATTATTTTCAAGAATTTACGTGTTTTTATATGAATTTCAAATATTTCTCTATTACTTAGAGTTTTATTTACATATTGTACGTGTGATCTTTGACGATTCTAATTATCCGCGCGCAATAGATCTAAGACACATTTTAAACCTCCATCCCCCGCCGATCGCGGTGGCGGCGGAGAGCGAAACTGTTACATACCAGGTGTAATTGTCATTCGTATCTCATTGCAAACAGCGCTTGGGACGTAGAGAGAACGGAGCTGGCGGAATGAGTAAGGGAGCCGTAGGTATCGTACCTTGGAAGCAAACACCGTCTCGCTACAATGAAACGCAATTTCCTGCTGTTGGTGCCGAGACCGAGTCAGTCGTCTCATTCGTCTTGGCTAAAAGCTTCGCTCCTCACGCTTGCTGCGTTAAACAATCGTACCTGCGTAGCATTCGTTAACGAAAGCCGAGATGGGAAACGATTTCATTCTACCCGATGGCGAAGATTCAGCCGGGGCTTCTGTCGAGCTTTGCCATCGACGCTCTTCTGCTGACGTTTTCCCTGCTCTGATGTGTTCCTCTCGACCTTTTCAACGTCGTATTTGTAAAAGCGAAAAACAAAAAAAAAATGTGAAAGAGCGAAAGAGAAATCTCTTCGTTTCGGAGACAAAAAATGACTCGGGATGAGAAAAAGATTTTCTTCCCGCGCGAACGAGAAAGATTTTGAGCGGAGGACGGCCTTTCTTCTTGCTAAGACAGCGGATACGGAAGAGAGAGTTAGGGAGGAAGTGACGGGATGTGGTCGGATGGAATGAGTATAAGAAATGAAAAGGCCGCACGAATGTGCGGCGGAGAGGGGAGAGGAGAAAGAGACAGGCGGTATTATTGCTTTAATCGATCAACCCGATAATTCTATTAGCATTTACGTTATTCAAATGGTATTTAATTTTCCGCAACGTTACCTTCATTCCTCGATTTACATTTCATTCGTTTGGAATTGTCTCGCTCTCCTCCTCCTCCTCTTCCCTCTTTCAGGCCTGCTCCGCGGGGAGGGTTTGACTTTTCCTTTTTTTTTTTTTTTTTCGAATCATTTAAAAACCGCGGCCTTTCGTATCTGCATGTCGTTAACCTCTTCTCTAAACTGTTTCCGTCTCGGAAACCGACCGAAATCACCAAACGCGTCGATATTAAATGTATACGTAACCGGATTATTCAATTTTAAGCGCCGCAGCCGCAGCCGGTCTCTCTTTTTTTCCGGACGGAATATTTAACATTTCAACAATTGTTCCTTCCGCGAGATTTATGCAGATAGCGCGAATTGTCCCGCGCTACGGGTAAAGGTAATACGTTTTAATTGGTCTTCTTTCTTCGATATAATTTCGCAGATTTTGTTGACTGTGTTGAAGAAAAGAAAAAAAAATTAACAGACACATAAATACATCATACAGTTTTACATATTATATATTATTTGAAAGTCGTAAATTACGCAATTATGTTACACGTACAATTATATAATTGATTCAATGTAAATATCTTCACACGCAAGAGAACCATTTATGCAAAGCGCGCAATATATTGCGAGGAGAAAACGCTCCGAGACAATCGCGGCATTTCGCGCGCGCGTTTCTGCTTTTTAGCTTAAAAAGCGTAACAAGTGAGCAAACAACCGTCCGTAAGATTAATTTCGTTAAACCACCGCGCGGAGAGATAGCGCGGCGAAATATCTGTCGTGGAAACGAACGTTCGGAAACGGCGGGAAAGGAAGGGAAAACAGCCGGGGTGTAGAGACTTCCGGGGCTCGCTTCGAAAAACTTTCGAGTTTAGGATGGAAAGGGAAAAAGGACGGGACCCGTGCAATGAGGAGGTGGAGAGGGCGGGGAAGACGCGGAAATTCCTTACCTTATCCAATCACCACCGGACCGGGACGTCGGTTTTCTCGCGCGGAGTAGCTATCGGAAACTTTCTTTAATCAAGTGTTTGATCAGCACCTTCCCCTTCCCCCTCCTCCGTTTTCCATCCCCTCGGTCTCATTGTCTTCCTTCGGCTGGCAATCTGGCCTGATGCTGCGCGGCGCAGAGAGCTACCCCCTTCGCGACTTGCACGAACGCGCACCAATACACCCGATTAATGTTACATTATGCCGCTGTCTGTTCGCGCGGGAGTAAGCTTTGCTTTTCCGCGTCTTCCGCTCGATGGGTCGCGATTATGACGTAAACAACGGAAGCCTCCCGTTTAAACGGGGGTTGCTGTCGGATGCTCGCGTCTCGTACAGCGGAGTATCATCGATGTTTGTAGCTGGGAGTTCTGTAAGTTTCCGATTGCTTTAATTACAACGAATTACGTGTGCAATTACGGCGCGTTTAGTTACTTTCTAATTTCTTTTATTTAAAAAAATTTACAACACTCGAAGTATCTCGAAGTATTTTTTTTTTAATCGATGTCGCTCGTAAGCGCGATGACGACGCTGTTCGTTCCCAAGGAGGCCAGCCAGACGCGCGTATGTGACGTCAAGAAAAGAGAGAAGATAGCGGCGAAACGTTAGTAAGACTCACGACGCCACATAACGGCGTATTAAGGGTGGGCTCTAAAAACGACGATATAATTACATGAAGTTGCGCCTGAGCCATGATTTAGAGCGGTATAATGTATAATTCCTAGCTCGACGGTCTGTGTAGCACAGACCATCCTCTTTTCCGTCCCCTCTGCCTCTCCCCCGAGTCCGCGGTTCTCACGACAGCGCGGCGCCGTTAGTGTAAAGTGCAGGTGCTTTCGCTAAAGTATCGCGCCTATAAAATGAAATTAAACTTCCGGCAAATTTATCGGCCACCGCGGCATTGCGGATATCTTCCGCGTTTCCTCCTTCTGCGTTTTCCTCCTCTTACATCCTCCCGACCGATTAATTCGTCTCGTCGTTTCCGGAAAATCAAAATCCCTCTCGCTCTTACCACTCTTCGGGATCGCGAAGTCTCGATGCTTATATTCTCTCTCTCTCTCTCTCTCTCTCTCCTCTTATCTCTCTTCGATCTCAGCTGTTCAAATAATCTTATGCGAGCGGACTTCACTTCGCTTCGGTCAGAGTTTAATTGGAACCGAACAGACACATCCTTCCCTCTTCTCGCTTATTTCTCACTTTTGTTATTATTTCTATCTTTTATCGTTGAGTTTTGAACATTTGAATTACGCGATCGAGGGTATGGAAACTTAAAGCGAACAAGAAAGAGATCAACACTAGTCAGCCCCTTGGCCGAGCAATTTACAATTGACTTTTGCAATTGAATTTATGTATTTTTTTTTTTTTTCTGTAGCGACATGAAGATTATTCATCTTTGTGAGACATTTCGAGTGTACGGAAAACTCTCTTCGAGAAAAGAAGCTCATTTTGTGTAACTGTACGTAACTGTATCATATTTCTTATCGTCTGACTGAAAGTGAGTTCTTCCACCGAAGAAACAAGCTCCACCGTGTGGGATATATTGTTACGATACAGAGAGAGAGAGAGAGGAAAAGAGAAAACGCGAAGAGGAATAGAGTGATCGAGCGCTCGCGGAATTATACGCACGCTTTCGAAGAGCCTTAAGCCGATCTCTCGCCTTATCGATAATGCGTCTCCTCGGGAAACGGTCCGGGCTTTGTAATAAATCGAGCTCGAGGACGCAGTTAGGGGGATCAAACCGACGTCCCGGATACGCGGGTCCCACAAGTCTCTCTTTCTCTCTTTCTCTCTCTCTCTCTCTCTGTCTTTCCTTCGGTATCATCGACATAAGTCGATATAAATTTTCGAGGATCCTAACCGGCGATTCACGGGATACACATCTCTCCGGGAAAAGTATCTCGATCGAGGCGTAACGTTTATATGCGCTTCTCTCTCTCTCTCTTTCTCTCTTTTTCCCTCTCGGTGGGACACATGTTTTCTATGGACACTTATCCGAACGGCCAATCCTATAAAGTGAATATTCGAATGGACCTTTTTACGTTATCACGTTCGCGAGATGAGAGTACGACAATTGCAATATGTCATTTGTGCTCGACATCGTGACCTCGTGAGGAGATTATGAATTGAGTGGAAAACGGACGGATATTTATGTTTTGGAGAAAAAAAATATATAACGCGCACACGTGTATTAATTTTACACAGAAAAATTAAAATACAATTTAAGAAATCTTTTGCAAGTACGTTTAATTGACATTTTAAATTGACTATCGTTGAAATTTCTAAAGCGTCTGCGCGGCGATTTCAGAAAGCAAAGCCATCTTGAACGAGAGCGCGATCCTGCAGCTTTGGCAGCTAGTGAGCGAGCTAGTTACATTTCAATACGTGCTCCTCTTCGCTCGTATCATATATGTGCGGCACGGAGCGGGGATCCTCGCGCACGTGCAGCACGTCATAATTAAATTTTGAAAACGCGCTGCGCAGCGCACCGCCGTGTTACCGTCCACTGCGGGTAACTTCGGCGCTTTTCACGCCGGACCGGCTTGGTAATTCGATTTCGTCGAATTATCACTCATTCCGCAAAAAGGATAAATGCGCACGTGAGCCGAATTCGGCGTGTCGGCTCTCTCTCTCTCTTTCTCTCTCTCTCTCTCTCTCTCTCGCTCTCTCTCGCGCTACCTTTATCCACAAAAAAAGCAACGTGCATTGCGGCATGGAAAAAATTGGATGTGCGCGCTATAACGTTGTCCGGTAAACGCTTTCGTTCTATCAAAAATTTTTCCGAGAACGGAAAAGCAATTGTTATTAATTATGAGAAATTGGACAATTCACATTTGCGTTCACATACACGCGCACTGAGTCGCCAAATCACACACACACATAAAAAAACAAAAACCAGAAAAAAAAAGATATGTCATTAACTTTCATACAGTAAACGCGACGGAATATCTTGTGATTTTTGCGCTTTGATTTGAAAAAACACTCATGTACGCTGATTTAAAAAGAAGAAACTTTTTTATTTATCGTTATTATCTTATAGCATCTCTTTAAATTCTCACATAATGATAACAATAATTATATAAATTTTAATCGCCCAGTTTTTTTATCTTTAATTACAATAACACATTCCCACTAATCGATCTCGGCACAACCGTTGCTTTTGACGTCCCGTACCTATACGAAACAGGCGGGACACAATTCGTGTTAAGCGATATGAAGAAACGGCTCGGTGATTTATGCGCACATATTGTTCTGTCACCGCGCGCGCTTTTCCCTTCGGGCACGCGGTGTCCGCGTTGTTCTTCTTTTGCCGACATCTTATTGGGCGCTTCTCTCCCGCTTCTCTCCAATATCCAGTGCATTAAATCGCACTCTTTCTCCGCCGGGAGAGGGAGAGCGAAATCGCACAAAATGTCGTCGCGCGCGCGCGCGAGCGACGAAATTTGCGAGCGGGGGAAAAAATTTTTATCTCGCACGCTTTGGGGAGTTTTGCAATCCGCTCGTACAGAATGCGGATGGTAATCATGAATCGTTAATAGCGTCTACCCGATTCTCTTTCCTTTCTTTGACAAGTTTCCTGTCAGCTCTGCGGTCGCAGTGGACGGCGGCGGACGCGCGCGCGTTATTCGGTTTTCTCCCCGAAGCACCTGCTTTTGATTCATTCAAAGACTTTGTCTCAAGTGAGTTAAAGTTTTACAAAGGACACGCAGGGTAGAGTTTCTCTGTGAAAAACCCTCTTGTTCCCCTCGTATTCTTCTCTCGCGTCGGAAAAAGAAAGACGGACGATAAATCCTTATTGCTCAAAGAAAAACATGTTATTTTCGAATGTTTTTCTTTGCGGCAAAAGTCGCGCGAGGAGAGAGTATCATCGGATAGTGCAATTTAATTTTGCTCGAGGCTCTAATAAACGTGTTACGGTCGAGAAATTGTTTTTCTTGTTCATTAAGTGCGTCATTCAAATAAATGATCTCTTTTTTTTTATAGTTTATTCAGAAAATACATCGCTCTCTTGTGTGTTTTTTTCTACTTCCGTACAAATTTTTCTAATGGTCGTCTTTCTCTCGCGCGCGCCGTGACGTGCAGATCGGGGCGTTTATATTACATACACACGGACTTTCGCCGTGGCGATTTTTTAAGACCATTATTGCCGCCGTGAAACGTCGGAAAATGTAGCGCCAAGTATGGAGGAGTGCGCGACGCGAAATATCGAATATAGAAAACACTCCTCCGGCAACATCTGCGGAAACACAGGGACTGACAGGTCTCTCAGCCATTTAAAATGAAATTTAATACCCACTATCTTCGCGCCTTACCTCACCCGCCCCTTTCACGCCCGGGCCGCGATCCCCTTTATATCGCGCACACACGCACGGCGTTCAACGACGCGTGCTTGCCAAATGTTTTATGCAGTTTTATGGCAATTTGAGCATATATTTGTCGAACGTCGAATCGCAACGCGCTGCGTTTCGAAAAATCGATTCTCTTGTTAGTAGTTTTCAACTTGAGAGCGGTTTATTTTCGACTCAAAATGTGCGCGCGCTGTGATTATTTAAATATATCAATCAATTTCGCGCGGATTTCGCGAGTGTCTACGAACGTAAATGTGCGGCGAGATGTGCGTGTAGTGGGTTATAGGTGCGACTAGACGGGGAAAAAATAGCTCGTTTCCTCGGGTAGATTTGGCGAAGCGGTGGCGATGAAATCGTCGTCGATCTCGAGTAATTCACTCGCTCTTCTCGGCCGCGCCACTGCCACCTCTCTTTTCTCTTCTCGCTCAGAATGGAGGTAATTACCGGATTTCGGCGAATCCATAGAGCGTGGGACATTTAGAGCTGTTATAGTTTCGACAACTCGGCGGCGCAAACTGGCTGGTCGGTCCGTCAAAATGAAACGACGTTGGGGGATGGAAAAGGGGCAACGCTCGGAGGGTCGACACGAAGGAGAGGGGAATGCGGCGGGAACGAACAACGACGAACGAATGGCGTTATAACAAGGGCTAGTTAGCGGCAGCGCCGTATTACCCTCGCGTAGTTCTGTCGCTTCACAATGGCGACAAATTTCACGCGCTATATCATCCGGCGCGCTGCTCCACCGTTTTGCTACGCCGCGTGGCCGCAGGAAAGACGGAAGTGACAGAACGTAGAACGAGGAAGAAGGACGACGACGCTCGTTTTGACGAGCATCTTCGGGTATTCGTAAATAATAACAGCTAATTCACTGGGGAGGTTTCGCGAACCGGCGCTTTGACGTCGCTGGTTCGGTTTAAATATCAGACGATTAATTAAAACACAAGTAATTTGTATACAAATAAAACGTCTACAATTTTTCCGAGATTGTTGTAAATCCGAACGAGATAAAATGTTACATCGCATAAATGTTTTTGACATTTGGCGGCATGTCAATACAGTGTCACCTTCCCCCATTACAAATCCCGCACTTTTATGTCGCGCAGGAAGCATTCAGGCTGTACCCGTAAGAATTACGGAAGCCGGCACTCAGTCAGCCAGAAAGAGGATATTTCGTCGCCGCCATCGCTGCCAACGACGACGACGACGGTCCTTCTGATCGACAGGTTTGATTTCCGCGTCTGGTCGCGGCAGTTCGCGTTAACATCCGGCACTCGAGCTGCAGAAATGACTCGGTCGGTCGTTCTCGGGTGGTTTGACGGGGGGCTGACGGGGCGGCCGTCGTCTCCGCAACGATTTAGAATATCTGGCAAGGGTGGACCGTGGCACGCGTGGGAATTCGCGCGGCACCTCGTCGTATTTCTTCGGCCGTCAACGCGCGGCCCGGTAATGTATTTTGCATTCAATGAGGCAGGCAAAAAGAGAGAGAGAGAGGGAGAGCCAATCGACGGCATCTTTTGGCACGTAAGAGAGAAAGAGAGGGAAACGCATCTAACCATTCGCGTCGACGTCGCTCCCTTCTTATGTATAAAACGAATGTATATCAGGTTCCACAAGCGAGACGACGACGACGACGACGACGACGACGGGACTCGTCGTGCCGCGTGACATCTAGTAATAACGTTTATTGAAGTGTAAATACGCCTCTCGGAATTTCTGATGCCCGCGCGTCTCCATCGACTGATCGCGCCCCGCTTCTTTTCGCGTCGCGACGCGTGAGCGCGCACACATATCGCGGGAGAAAAGAGAGAAAGAAAGACACGGGCGGCACGCAACAGGCCGACGTTCGATCTATCAGATCGCGAAGACGGGATATTGCTTTCTTTCTCGCTTTGTCTCGGAGTTTTTTTCATCTCGGCGTCTCGCATCTTATCGCAATGAGAGACAAACCCGCTCGATCCGAACGGTATTGTCGAGCACGCGGAGTGCGTTTCGGGCACTCTCGATGTGTTTGCGTGTAAGACGCGTCTCTTCCGAAGAGAGAGAAAAGAGACGCGTGAGTCTTACAAAAGGATTTCGCACGAAATCCCTTTCAAAGCTTCTTATTATCATAATCGTAATGACACGTGACGCAAATAAGGCCGCTTTATCGGTGCGAGTGCAGTTTTGCAATAAGCGCCGAGCGAAAACTTCGACGGCATATCTCGTGCGAGCAACAAAATCTAAAAACACATTAATATTGCGAAGCAGCAAATTTACCGAGAATAGGTATACGTTAATGCACGTCTGCTTTGTATCGATATCATCTGCACCACTTCTCACAGAGGTATATTCAATTACCCTACACGAACGAAATAAATCAAATCAGTTTGCTATCAACATTTTTTCGCGTTACTAATTCTCCCCGTATATCACCTTTCTTCGATCTCTCCTGAAGCGGAATGTTGTTGAATAATAGCGGTAACGGCTCGAGCGAATGGCGTGTAACGAGAGTTATCGCTCGAAAAAAAGGCGGCTTTTAACCCTTGCTCGAAATTTACATGTACTACACGCGGGGTCGCTCGCGTGCGAGGGCGCTTTAATTATCATCCCTGGCGTTTTCTTCCAGAGCCTCTCTCTCTCTCTCTCTCTCTCTCCGTGCAGGATCGATGGCTGGTGCTCGGGATGAGACGCGAGAGGCGATGATTGTCTTATCTCAGGACCGCGAAGTTAATAACGTCGTTGTGTCGCGCGATAAGTCAAACGCGACGGCGACAGAAAGACGGCTGTTGGAGGGAGAGGAGACAAGGAGGTGGCTGTGTACGCCGCCGCCATTCGCGTAAAACAGGGTTACATTTACCTCGGCGGTGCGGCAGCACTTCAGCGAAGACGGAAGAAAGCTCGTAGGGACGAGCGAGTAGACGAGGAGTTTGTAATCTACGGCCACGTAGGGGCCAGGGGCAAATCCGGAGTATCCAGACAATTATCACCCCTCGACCTTACTTCGTTACTTACGTCAACTCTTATATAGGGCTGAGAAAAAGCGCGGCTTTTTTTTCAGGAATTTTTCAGCTACGCCATTCTAACACGCGTTTCTTCCCGGAATTTATACAACGGTGTTGACACGCGAGAGTTAGATGAGACTTCGGACGTTTCCGAATTGTAGAAATTTTATAAAAACATTACTCGGGAACTCTTTTGCGATAATATCGAAAAATAAATTTTTACACACGTCGTTAACGATTGAACGATTTCTTACGCTTTACACGTTTACGTGAAATACTGCAGTGAATGTTTTTGCAAATGTTAAAAAACAATCTGGAAATTCCTCTTTCAAGTACGTTTTATATTTGCAAAAACGCGTATTACACACATTATATCACTTAAAAAACAAAATACCGGTTGACACAATGCGTTTTACTGCTTTTTGTCTTGTAAAAGGAACACCTCGTGTAATGCTCTTCGTACACGATATTATCTGTTTGTACTACGGGACTGTCAGGTGTGCTTAACTACCGACCACCGAAGGGGTGGCATAGTGGCGCGTGAAACAGCGAGAAGGTCGAAACTTACCTCCCGTAGAACACCGAGAGGATATCTCGTAGGTCCCACTAGTGCATTTAGAATAACTTACAGCATCATGAGATTACAGGTCTGCAGCATAAACTCTCCTTACCCTCCCGGAGCGTCGGAGGGCCAGCGTTGGCGTGCCGGTGCCATTAATTAAGAGCTTCTAAGGACTGGAAAGGGTGCAATCTTCTATACGGCGAGAGATGCCACGACGCGCGTTCGGGCGCCGACGGAAAAATTTAATCCGATGTCAACGTGCGTGTGTGCGTGCGTGCGTGTGTGTGTGTGTGAGAGCGCGCGCGCTTGTACGAAAATTCATTAATTATACACATATGCGAAATTGTGTAATTTTGCTCGCGCAAAATTATTCAGTCAATTAGCTTTTACCCGATGTTAAAAATTAAGAACAAACGATGCGTTTTAAAAGAGTAACTCGTGAAAAACTGAAAACAGTTTTGCAAGAATATATATATATATAAAAAAAAAAAATAACACTTTTGTTTTATCTCGTAACGATTAATGTCAATTCTTTTGAAGTTCGAGTGAACATTAATAATAATTAATATTCGATCAAGCGTACGATACTTGAGAAGATAAAAGAATTTCAATGATGTCGTCGCGCGCGGCGCGTCTCGATACAGTTCGGGATTTAACATTTTTTCCGCGGCAGCAGCGCCGGCGTCAGACAGCGAAATATTCGCCGCTGGGCTGTGCTCTCTCCCGGACCCTTCAGTATTCAGTACACTCGATCACACAACAGTTATCAAAGGAACTCATTTGAGCGGTTGAATGGATAGAAAGGAAGTCAATCTCGGTGCGCGGAGATAAGGCAGCAGCCGGTTTCCACCCCTCTTTCTCCCCCGCCGTCGTCGTGCAGCCCGCCCGCACGTAGCGTACACACACACACATACATTCTCTCTATCTTTCTCGCACGCACACAGACTATTCCCATCATCCCCCTTTTCGTAGCGAACCTGACGCGGCGACCTCACCACCGACGAACGACATCTTACAACGCCTTCTCTCTCACTCTATTGCGCCCCGCACAGTCAATCCTCCCCGGACCTCTCACACGGGGGCGCGTGTCAATACGCCTTTCGCCTCGCGTCGTACGCGGTCCGCGTGGAAATCCGACGAATTACGGATATTTTCTCCTTTTTTTCCGGGATTACTTCCTCCTCGCCCCCGATCGATCTATACGCGCGCATCTGGTTTCCGATTCTACTTAAGCCGCGCCGCAAGCTTGAGTAACAGGTGCATTCCAAATTAGACGGGCGGGAGTATTCATAATCCCTCACGTGTCACGTGTGCGTCGCGAGAGATTACAATGACACGTGCGATTCGCCGTCAGACGAAAGTATCTCGAAGAATCATCAAAATGATTTCATAGTCGCGCGAAGAAAATAAATTCTTTGAACGTGATTTATAATTATTCTAAATATAAAAAGAAATTTTTGTATAACGGCAAGTAATTTGCGTTTCGAAAAACTGTTTTTATTCCCGCACACAAAGCATTTTCTTTTTTGTTTTCTAATGTCATTGCACAGAAGTCAAAGATACACCTGACGCGATACCACGTCCGTCGCTTTTCTCGATTCGATGTATTTTTGTACTCTGGACATTGCCGAGGTGTGGTACGTTGTCATAAATAAATTACGACGACGGACGGGGCGCGAACGGGGAGGGGGAGGCAGAGTGTACCATCGCACCATGTTTATTAGATCTCTCCAGAACTCGGCGAGACGAGGGTGTAACGTAATTACATGTAAATAAATGTATGGGTCTAGATAGTTGCCGGTAGGAGTTTGCACGCGGAACCGAACGTGCGATGGGATAAGCGCGTGTAGAACCGCGTTTTCTTGCTGAAAACTACTTTTGGTCCGTCTCTCTTTTTTTTCTCATTTTGCCTCACACACTCTGTGCGCGCAAGCCTTTTTTCTTGGTACGCAGTATCATTCTCTTTTTTTTTCTTTCACCGCGTATTCTCCCCCGCGCCCCTTTTCTACGCATCGTCTTCGACCGCACGACAACATCGCACCCGAGAGGGTATAATTTTCGCGAATACGTCTCACGGATCCGCGCTAAGGTTTTTCCTTAATATATTCTTACATGCGCCCGCAGATTAGATTAAAACGGCGAATGCATAAACCCCCTCGCGCGCTCTGCTCAACGCTGCCTGATGATCGCGCGTGGAAGATGGCAAACGCGCGGTCGTATTTGTATGATTTATTTAAGTGACGTGAGAAGCTGCGGGAGAAAGAGAGGAGAAACAGGGCTATGTGGTTGGAACGAGTAGGGAAAAGCGGCGCGGAATTGGGGTTGGCGGCTAGGATAACGGCGTGCGGATAGGACGAGGATAACGGCGAAAGCAGAAGCTGCCGCTTCTTCTCTTCTCGCCCGTAGAAGAGGCAAATAAAAGATTATCCAGCCGGTCGGTTATGATAATGCCCGCGGCGCCGCCGAGAAAGAGGCGCGAAAAGAATTAAGACACGACTCTTATTGACGCGGGAACATCGCCGCGCGCGAATGTACGTCGCCCGAGGGAGACTTTTATCTTCGCTGTTTTCATTTTTGCGGCTGATCGTCGTCCCCGATGTGTTTTCGAGCGAGCGACCATCGTCGCTTAATTCGCGGTTGACAATCTCCCGTAATCGCGAACGCTTCTTAAGCAACCGCGCGGATCAATGATCACCACCGATCGGTCAGATGTTCGCACGTTGCGACAAAGGCGAAAAAAATCGAATGTTTCTATACATGTATCTCTTTTTATACCATTGTGAGTAATTTTTTACCAGGAAAAAGAAAAAGAGAAAGAGAGCGTCTCAAATATAATTATCTGTAAAATTTGCAAAATAACATTGCTATTTTTTTTGTTTTAGATCCGTGTACGAAAGAAGGTACTAAAATATACTCGTGGATGGTGAAAACGCGAGCGTCGAACAATCTTTCGGGGGAAATGCGCGTTAAGGCGGAAAGCACGGTGATCGCGATTACGCGCGCTGTCACCCACGGACGCGGCAAAATATACTCTTTGGCACCTCCCGGGCTGCCGGGGGCCCCGCGGACGTGTTCGCGGCTAAAATTATGCGCTCGTTTACTTCGCGCCCTGGGTATCATGCAAACAGTTACGACGCCGCGAGCCACGGCTGGGTGGTAAAATTACATTTCCAATTCATGAAACGTCAGTTATATACAGAGGATGAGGGAGAGAAGAGGAGAGGAGGTCGGGTCTCTCGCCTGAAAAGAGCACACGCGTTTTCCCGCTCGTCACACACGCGCGAGTTTCGAAGGAAGAGGCACCTAATCGAATGGCGGAATTAAAAATTGCGAATCCGACCGAACGCGATCCATTAATTTTGCGCTTAAAAAACGCGAAATTATTAACCGAAGAAGAAAAAAATTGCTCGCAATTTTTCGTGATTTTTGATTTGATACACATATTAAAGTAGCGCGATATAACTTGACGTGAAATTTGACGTAATCAGATCTTTTATCGAAGGAAAAGGAAAACATGACAAACTAATACATACCGATAAAAACAAATCGTAGCAGATTTCTGTCACTTGTATCTTTTATATATACGCATGAATACGAATTATAGTCTCTTTAGGGATATAAAATATATATATGTCTCGGGGAAAGCCGTAGAGCTTTGCGTATCTCTGTCATATATGTTCATATATATATATATGTGTGTACAGATAGCTATCTCAACAGCAATATCAGTAACTTTCACGGGAAACAAATTATTGCCTCATCGTTCAGCGTGGGGAACCAAAGGTTCCTTGATATCATTTTATGCAGAAAAATATAAGCGACTCTATTTTATTTTTGTTTTTTTTTCAAAGAGCTCCCAAGCGGCATTGATAAGAACTCAATTCGTAATCAACATCCAGAGAGTTGAAGCTAGATAAGGTTATTGAATAGAAACGAGAATGACATGTAGAAAAGTCGTCCGTGGAAAGTTGTAAAAGTAGTAGACGCGGAAATCGATGTCGGACGAAACTTCTTTTTCTCGTAAAAGCTGCTTTTAATCAGAAATATGCGAGCCGTGCACAGAGCTCCGACGATAAAAACCTGATTATATACGTCACGCTGCGTAACATGCGCGACGACTCTCTCTCTCTCTCTCTCTCTCTCGCAACGTGCGTATTTTATAAATAACAAAACTGCATCATTGTGATACTTTATACATTTCTTCTAAAAAATAAAAAACAAATAAAATAAAAATACTTAAATAAATAATTTTATAAACGCGCACACACACGCGCACGCAATTATTATTTGATTATCCGAGCTCGACGTACGGCGGAATTTACGGAGGAATTTCATCAGAGAAAAAGACGGTAATCGCGGGATCATCCAACCCAATCAGCGCCAATTTGTCCCCACACGCCGCGAGATTAAGTCTCCGTAAGAGGACGCAGTGTCAACTGTCAGTGTACTGAGAAACGTCGACCGAATCCCGCCGGGAGAGCTTGCGAACCGTTGTAATCCGTAATACAAACAAATCCTTCCATGATGTCCAATGAACGTCCGGTAAACACCGTAGGTATACGACGACGTGATCCGGTCTACCTACGTCTGACCGGACTCCTCGCCTCCACACGAGAGTCTCTCTCTCTTTCTCTCTCTCTCTCTATTCCTCTTCGCCCCTACGCGTCGTAGGTGTTTGTATGCCATAATCACTACCGACCGGGTTAATTATAACTCCGCCTAATTGCCCTGTAGGTAAAATCCTCTGCAAACACACACCCCCGCGATTGCCATTTCCAGTTCCGGAGGGGAAGAGAAACGGCGAATCGACCGACTGATTAAGGCGTTTCCGGAAAGCGTGTTTCGTTATGTCGTCGTGCCGCGAAAGTCGCGCTCGAGGGATTTACCGAACATCCGCGATTATCCGCAATTAATTGCAGCGACAACGCCACTCCTCTCTCTTCTTCGTTTTTTTCTCTTACATAGCGTTTCTATGCGCGCGGGCGCAGGACGGAAATTTTCGATATAAACCCAGAAGCCGCGTTATATGTGTACGCGCGCGCACGAAGTGACGCGACGTAATTGAATTTTTCCAAAAAGTGGAACGCATTTAGGAAAAGTCGATTACAGGCTACGCTGCCCGGTGATGTTATCGTAAGAGCAGTTTTGACAGTGCATGGAGAAAGTGGGGAATAAACGTTGGCGGAAATTTGTAAATATATCGAATTTTCTCGACAATTCGACATATTGGAACTCGGAGAAAAATCTCTTGATGACTTCTCTCTGTGACTTCGAGCACGGGTTAGTAATTTTGTAGGTTTTAAAAAATATTAAACAAGAATTATATTTCCGTGTTTTTTTATATATTCTTTGCGCTTCCGAAGCTGCTGCAGTTTGACATTGCGTCTTCCTCTCTCTTTCTCTCTCTCTTCTCTTTCCGTTTTTAAGAGCGGAAAATTAGACTTAACAAGATTTCGCGAGGAATAAAAAAGCGCTTTGTTTTTTTGGATCAGTAAATTTAGTGCCGCGCTGGGATCACGTAACCGTCACCGCACGGTCGGCAGAGGTACCTGATAAAACTCCGAGATAGGTTTCACCTGCACGTAGAGAAAACGCATTGCATTCGCGTGTAACGCGTCCGGTCTGATTTATCGCGGGATGACCGTCCGGGGCCCATCGAACCTTTCGAACGTCAGAGCGACGTAACGCCGCCATCGCTGCCGCTGCCGCCGCCGCGACGTGCGTTCGAAATCGTCTCGTTTCCCTCGCGGGCAATCGAGTAGGGTGAGCGGTCAGGATGCCTTCGTTAATTTATGGGATCACCGATGGGAGAAAAGACGGAAAGAACGACGGGACGCCAGACCCGTAATCAGTCAACTATAAAAACGATGCGGTTCAAGCGTTTTCGGTGTTTCGCCCTTACTGCGTGAAACAGCAGAAAAAAAATATATATATATATATACTTTTTCCAATAAATATATTGTTGGAAAAATTAGTTATAGAATGTTTTAATTAAGTAGGGAATTAATATGGTGCCCAAACAAGGCATTGTATTAATTTTCAGTTAATTATGTGATCATATTTATATATTAGATGTGTAAAATTGAGATTATATCGAAAGACATATATCTGAAGGCATATAAAATTGCTAACCCTCGAAGATACAAGAGGAAACTACGCGAGAAAGAGGGAGCGAGATGACAATGAACTGCCGCTCTAATGCGGAATCAACGCAATATTTTTCAATAAGGAACCCCAAAAACACATTAACGGCATTCTCCGTACATATATCATGGTGATAATGATGCGCTCCGCGGCATCGCCACCCTAACAAACGCGCACGCAACGGATTCGGCGCGTTGAAACTTACTTGCCAAGTCGAGCAAACCTTATAAATGCCATCGTAAGACCATAAACCGATGATGCACGAGCGCACTACCGACCACTATGGGGTCGAATTCTGCCGACTTTGAAAAGTCTGCTCTCGTCGCAGTTCCTCCCTCGCTTTTTCCCTCCTTCTATTTCATAAACGTCGTTAACGTTCGGCCGTAATCGAAGTAAAAACAGACGCCGACTATTTTCGGCACGTTTGGTTTTATTGATGCGCGAAACAATCTCGTTTGCTAGACAGCAAAGAAACTTGTCTGCGCTCGTCAAAATAATATACTCCATTTTTTTATTAGCTATTTAAATTCCTTTACGTATGTTTTAATTGACGAAATTATTATATACTACAAATTAAAAAAAAAAAAAAAATTTGAAACATAACATTTTCTTAAATATTAACTAAAATAAGATGAGGTTACTCAACTGAGATCATTATTAAAAAATATCGCAAAGTGTAAAATGTATTCCCGTTAAACGAAACGTTTCACGGAAAAGATAAACGTGCGAGAGCGCGCGTTTTCGCGCAAAAGCGTAAAACCAACTGTGCGGGGATGTTCGAAAAGCCATCAGTTATTTCCACGGTATTCGAAGGCACGGCAAAGTTGTGCAGGCGATTATCCGAGTTGGTGTAAAAATATCGATTCGGTGGTGAAGCGATCCCCGGCGCCCGTTCCGTGCGCGCGTTCGCGCACACGCAACACACACCGCGGGATGTATGTGCGTTGTGTTGCAGTAGAAATTCGGTGTTCGCGCACGGCCAGTAGTATAGCCCCCGAGTCGGGCCAGCCATCCAGCGCGCGGTTACCGCTTTGACAGTTCGCACAGTTCGAAATCCAATAAAAAGCTAATTGAATCTGTGACGCCACCTGACTTCACTAATGAAATTTCAAAGTACCAATTTCACGTTACACTGTTCTAGCCTACCTGCGCGCTGGAGCTAACCGGTCGGGTCTGGGCGCTCTCTCCCTTTCTCTTTCTCTGTCTCTCTCTGTCTCTGTCTCTGTCTCTCTCTCTCTCTCTCTGTATTCAAGTACTCGATCGTCCCGCAGAAAATTCTAAATTGGAACAAAATGAGCTACCGGGGAGGCTGTACGGAACCGCGCGCAAACGGTTTAATTATAATTCAGGGCTGATTTAATGCTCATTGTAGCGGCATGATATGTGACGCCCGATAAAACGGCGAGTAATTAATGTCGTTTACGGACAATAGCAGGATGCAAAAATACGAGAGCTTCGCGGCGGAATATAAAACTCGCAATTACAATTCAAGTGCGTTCTCGCAAGAAGAACTGAGAGTGAACAAATATTGTTTGTATTGAGGAAAAGGGACGAAATGAGCGCGCCCCGGTTTTCAACCAAAAGCATAAAGCAGAGAGCTGCGTGTGCGTGTGTGTGTGTGTGTGTGTTTTATATATTTTATATATACAAATAATATTTTATATACAAAACAGTTTTCTACTAAAAAGCGAGGTAAATTTGCTTTTAAATAAAAACAAAGCGGACACTTGTCTTACGCATCACAAAAACAAGCTGCTCTCGTTAAAAGGCACTTTGTATATTATATTTAATTTTCGTGCGTTAATGCGCTTTGATGTTGCGATTAATTACAATCGCGTTTTGCGCGGCGACATTCAAACTTAAATCCGTGGTATTGTAAGCCCGCGACCTGTATGAACGGGCCGCGTCCACGCTCGGATATGTCTCGTGAAAGCTGCCACGTAGCGCAACTTTCTCGCGCGGAAGCCTTTTAACTCGTTGCATAAGCCAGTCGCTTCTGTAGATGCATCTCCACCAACGCGACATAATTTTTTCGGAACTTTAGCGAATCTCGCGCGTTCTACCGTTTCACCCCTAACCGTATCAACCTCCTTCTCCGACGGAACTCTCTCTCTCTCTCTCTCTCTCCGCCATTTCGCGTATTTCATTCTCCGCGCGTCGCATTCGTTCGTTGTCTTCAGCAACGGGGAAAGAGGGCGGATGAAGGGAACAGGAAAAACTACGAGGAGCGTTTCGTATCGCGAGCACGTGCGGGCCGAGGTTAATTTCGGGAGACGAATGTCACTTCTTAAACTCGCCCCGTGTTCCGCCCGAAAAAAAGTTTTTCAAGCATAATTGCGCCCGCGCTCCTTTCTTGCGCCGCCGCCACCGTCGCGTAATTTCGGTCCACGTTGAAAATATCGCGGCTACACGGTGTTTTCCGGAGAGAAAGAGAGAGAGAGAGAGAGAGAGAGAGAGAGAAAGAAAAAGTCCCGCGACACAATCTCCCGACTTTATGTCGTAAGATTTCTTTCGAGAAAAATTCGTGTCTCTCACCCGCCGCTGCAGCATCCCGCGGGAGCAGTCGGAATTTCTCCCTCGCTCTGTGCGAAGAAAAAGCGTTTATGTGGGGAAAGAATATGGCACATATATATATATATTGTCGCAATGATAATTCTTACGCGATATCGATCGTCCGAAATTGCTTTCAGCAGTTGATTAAGTTGAAAAAAGAAAAAAATCCTCTTTTTACAAGAGAAAAAATGAAAAAACAATTATTATTCTAAACGGTGGTCTAACTCTTCGCGTGCGATTCGATAATCTCAATTACACCGTATGAGATATCGTTGCCATTGAGAGATTGCATTAACGATGTCTCCTAACTTACTGGGTAACGATGCCCGAGACACGCCGAAGGATCCATTTGCAGCGCGCCTCGGCGCGACGTTGCGAGAGCGTGGAGGATGTCAAATGGCGTCCCTTCAACATCGCGGATCGTCTAAATCACCGGTAAATGAAATTAATTTATCCCAGCCAATCTGTCGCGTCGGCGTTACGCTCGTCGGCCCCAGGGCCGTATATGCGCGTACGCGATGCGTGCGACAGACAATATATTTGGCGCTCCTCGCTCGCGTCGGGAAGGGGAGAACCACCGTGGACTATACCCCACGTGACACTATAATCTGGCGACATTCGGAGATTCATTCCAGCGAGACTCCCCTTAGATAAAGGGGCGCCGTCATTTTCCGCGACTCGGGAATTCGATCACGCGCCAAATCGACGTGGGAAAAAAAAAAGAAAGTGTCACGCAGCGAAACCTCCCAAGTTTCTTAATCCACGTGTTCTTTCTCGTCAGACAAAGAACACCGAGACGACCCGGAAAATCGCGCTACGCGAATCCTATATTCTGTAAGTACGCACGTTTTGCGGTTTCGCGCGCGAAATTAAAAGACGCGGGAGCAAAAATTCATTTACACCTTCCACGAAAATGGGAGGATTAGGAAAGCGCGATCGGAATTTGATAGCGAATGCAATTGGGATGAAGGGAGTCCCGTACAACGACGGAATGGAAAGGAAAACGGATGAACAATGATAACCATCGATGAATTTAGCGCGTGAGAGACAAAAACTGGCGACGAGCCGCGAAGCGAAACCGGAGAGAATGCGCGGCGGGCGCACGAGGGGGATGCGTAATGAAAATTTCGCTCTGCCGCCCACGATTTGCATGTTTATAAGCAAACGGCGAGCCATTTTTTTTTGCGTATTTTTTGCAAAATACGCTCTCGCGCGCCGTCTCGCGAATAACCAATTTTGCACGTCGGAATATTCCGCAACGCTTTAATCAACTGGAATAGGCACTCGAGTCGTTCGCACTCGGTTTTTACAATCGAACTGTCAAATGGTCTCATGAAATCTCGGAGAAGAAAAAAAAATATTTTGAAAGAGAAAGAGAAACTTGCAATCTATTAAATTCCTTCTTTTTTACTCTTTTAACGTATAGTTGCATTACTCTCATAACTAGCTACTCTTCGTAACACTTTAACACGGCGTAATTGACGTTAGTTGCCGAGCTACATCGTGTTTTCAAGAGGGTATTGATTTCCATCGTGTATGTTGCGTGAGGCGAGGTACTCGATCCGAATGCACGCGATCATCGACGCGAAATCGGCGAAATTCCCGCGGCATAAAAACGCACTCGTTGAACGAGAGAGAGAGAGAGAGAGAAAGGGAAAGAGGAGGAGAAAGAGAGAGAGAAAGGGTCGTTTCTCCGGCGTATCGCCCGCATTTTAGCGGTTACGGGGTAAACATCGAGCTAAGCGATTTAATGGCCGTCATTTACATCGCCGGTCGAGAGCTGAGTAATTAAAGCCATCCAAATCCGTTTTATACCCGGCGGTTCTATTGAATGACCCGCGCCGCGCTGGTTTGAGGCGAAGAGTGTTTGAGTTTATAGGCGGATCGTGAAGGGATTAGTAAACCGAATCCTTTTAAGGATCTTCGTCATTATCTATGGAGAGTAAGCTTTTCTGTGTTCTCTGACCGGTCGCTAAGAATCTTGCCGGTAGCAAAGTATCGACTCTTTTCATCGCGAATGCGAAAATATTTACGTGCACTTGATTCGAACAATCGCGAGTAAAAGCGCTTTAATATCTGGCGCACGGAGAACCGCACGCGGCTTTTAAGATAGATTTTCTCTCATTTTTCCTAGTTTCTTTTCTCTCTCTTGCGTAATGTAGGTAATAAAATACTGTGGAATAAAATAATTTCATTCTTTGTTTATACAAATATATCGATATGCGATATGTATCGATATGCGATATATCGTTTACGTGGCGTGCGGAGAACAATATGCATTTTTATGTTCGGTAATAAATTTGCTTACACGCTGCGTAATGACGTTAAAGAACATCAGAAAATATTTATTAGTACTTGAAATATTAAATCGATACAGTGTTTATGAAAGAAAGAGAGATTGTATATTCTATCTCATGGTTTTTTCTTCTCTTACTAAGTATAAGTGTTAAAGGAATACGTACAGAGTAGTATTCCTTTAACACTTATACCTATCAAGCTTTGTAATCCGCTATATATCCTTCCGAAACAAGTCTCTTTCACTTCTTGATTAAGTTGTCAGGATATCGGAGCGGATTTTGTCGGAGGGTTTGCGGGGGCGTTAATGGACAAATACATAACATCTCTTTCTCGGGATTCTCCGACAAAGAAGAGAGAAAGGGAGGAGGGAGAGGAGAAGGAGGAGGAGAAGTGAGGGTGGAAGAAAGTTAAAGTTTCCCGCCCCGTCCCCGAGGGCATCTGGTTAACGCGGGGTGGAAACGGCCGGGAGAGATACGGTTTTAGGGCACGAGAGAGAGAGAGAGAGAGAGAGAGAGGAGAGATAGAGAGAACTCCTCGTGTTGCCCTATCTCACGGGTCATGAATAAAAACACAATGGATTCGCTCGCGCCCGGGCAAGTGTTTCCGAATGAAACTGCACAACTAATTAAAAGTTCACACCATTACCGTGGCTAATGATGCCAAGATTGTATTATTAAGCTGGGCTCACCGCCGTTTCTTTCCGCCCACCTTCCGCGCGCCCTATCGCGGGGGGGCACTTTTCCTCGTTTGATTCGAGATCACGTTGTTTCACCGCCGCCGGAGAGCGAGTTGGGAGAATTCATTCGCTACTTCTTTCTTCTTCTTCTTCTTTTTTTTTCTCTCTCTTTTTTTTTACAGCATCGTAACTCAGCAGATACGTGATCAGATACGGATAAGCTTTTCAATTAGCGAGTTCCGCCACTTTGTACGGAATGCTAAATAATCCCGCGTTCTACATGGGATTATGTATATTCAAGCAATTCGCGCGCGATAAGAGCGATCGCGTTTCGTATTGATCGCGTAAATTAAATACAACTTTCAAAGCGATATTCCTTTTTCCCCTCCCTGTGTGCCTCCGTCCAAGTTTCTTTCAATACTTTTATCTACAAGTAATTGGCGGAAGTACACGGGCGGGAAGTATCTCTCAACAGTCGCGAGATCGATCGATCGCTCAATTCATTCGTATAAATATTGTGCGGATAATACACACAGCGTGAAAAAGAAAGGGGGGAACAATCCCGTTAGTATTAAGAATAAATCCATCATTTTCGCCGCCGAGGGAGGACGCTGCTGCGCGCGCGACGGATATTGATAAATTAAAATTTAATTAAACTTTAAGAACTCGCGCGGATATAAAAAGACGAGGCGGCGGCGACGGCGTCGTCGTCGTGCGCGCGGGTCTCTCTCTCTTTTTCTCTTTCTCGGACGACTTTCTCGCGCGGTCGAAGATTATGAAAATTAGTTATCCGACGAGACGAGCGATGAAAACGACGCCTTACGCTAAAAGCGGAGCGACGGGAATGACGTTGCCGACGTCAACGGTCGCGGCGACGGCGACGACGTCAAATGCTTCGCGACGAAAACGATGGCGAATGTCCGGCGCTCGCAGAGACTGTCGTACTTAAAAAAGAGAATATTCGCATTTAGCCAGGAGCGGGGAAGAGGAGAGAGTGAGAACGGCCGCTCGGGAGGAGCTGAGCCGCTTCTTAAAACAGCAAATTATTTTCCCAATTTACGAGGACGCTCGCGAGAAGGCAAGTGTAGGATGAACGGGGGAAAGTTAGCGAGGGGGATGGAGAGAAGAGACAGGAACGGCGGAGAGGGAGACGGTGGGAACGCTTGAAGGGTAACGAACGAAGGCGCGCTCCGCTCGCTAGGCATTTCGCGGTAAGAGGGCCGATTATAACGAGTGCATTAAAACTCGCAAGTCCGGATCCGTCGTCGTCGTCGTCGTCGTCCCCGTCGTCAACTTTTAATAGAATCTTTCTCCCGCCTCTCGCGGACAATTGAACTGCAATGGCGGCTCGGGCAAAAGGCTGCGGAGGAAAGGGACAAAGGGACGCGAGGAGGAGAGACCGAAAAGAAGGCAAAGCAGGGCGGCGAAAAAAAGGGACAGATCAAGCGAAAAAAGACGAAGCTGCGTACCGGGGGAATGTGTATATCTGATGTAGTTGTGACATTTTATTAAATCGCATTCGTACTTTGTTGCGATCGAGCGCGCGAAGAGAAACAAAAAAGCGATCGTTTATTATTGCGCGCAAAAATAAGTAATTGTTTGTGGAAAAGAAAAAGAACACATTTAACGAAGATTTCTTCGTAATAGGCATCGATGAAAAATGAGAGGGTTCGCCTCTCGAGTCATGTAATTGAACGGGGGACAAGGCCTCTTTCCGCGCTGCTGTGATACTCGGAACTATACGCATTGTTCGCAGGGACGAAAAGGGAGAGAAAAGTCGAGCGAGATCGAATAACGATGCCCGGGCATCGTGATTTCGGGTAACCGTCTTTTTAGAGCGTAATTGTTCGATTTCGACGAGGCCGATGAAGAAAAGGTACCGATACCTTTCGTTAGCTCGCAAATAAGTTTTCTCATTGAATGTGCGCGATCTCTCCGCTCAACTTTCGTGAACGCTCGATTGACGAATAAAAGTTTCCGATCTGGAATTAAAGCAACTCCAGTCTCCAACTTGTACAATAATCGACGTACATTTCGGTAATTAATTTCGGTGTTGTCAGAGAGTGTTCGGCAGTGTAAATAATTAATTTTACTTTTTTCTCTAATTGCGCGTTATGTATACATTAGAGTGTCCGTTAAAATAGTGAATTTCGAAGTTTAATAATTCCACCCTCTAGTTTGATTCAAAATAAAACAAAAAAATTCTGTGCC
>QVOA01012294.1:0-23305 GCA_014825685.1 Pseudomyrmex cubaensis | reverse complement strand
TTTTTTTTTTTTTTTTTTTTTCTACAACTTCGCTGCACATCGTTGCGGAATTGAGTGAAAAAAATGGAAAAAACCATTAAAAAAATCCGTCTCTAAAGATGTGGATCGCGTAAAAAACAAAAATATAATAACTATTGTTGTGCGTATATTTTTACAACGTGCGTATATTTTACGTAGCGTATATATTTTTACGAAGCGTTGCGCCGCGTAATACAACAGTTTGCGCGCGATACATCGTAAATGTTCACAGTGTGGAAAACGTTTGCAAGTTATGGAGAACAGCTAATGTTTCCGCAATCTTTCGGAGCGCTCGTTAAGCGACTCTAAACTGCTTGATTCTTTCCCTCGCATTACTTGCATAAACCAGTTTACGCAAGTAGGACGAAGGATGTTTCAAAAACTGGTTTGCGCCGATAAAACGAAATATAAAGCGAATTACTAAAGACAACCCCCGTTGCGAACTAACTCGATATACATTTGTGTAGAAAATAACACGATAAAAAACAATGGCGAGACCGGATTTACTGTTATCTCTACAGCTCTTCTATTATTGCAAGCGTACATTTTCGTTTCTTGTTTTCTGTTAATTTTATACTGTTGGTTTTATCAATTTTTAAAAAAATGCGATGTTTTCTATTTTTCTTCGCAAGCAGCGAGAAAAATACGAGTGTGATAGAAAACAGATGTAAAGTTTTCGCGTAATGCATTTTATTAGCCGGACGTGCGCTTTGCACGTCGGAGAAGCTCATACCTTAACGATTGTATTCTGAGAGATTAGTTTTCGTTCCACGGCCACGATATACGACACCGGTGGCCAATTTTGCAGTACCGCAGATACTGTTCTGAAAATCAAATTACTTGTAACATTAAGCGGATCTGGACAGTCGAATAATTAGAACTTGTACGTGTTCCAGGAAGCGGTACCGATATTCGACACACATAGAGTGTATATATATACATGTATATATATATTGTACATATATACAAAAAAATTTTTGCACATATTATATATGTACGAAAATATTGAAATTTTTTCAACACGAGAGATAGATATTATTTTATTTTTCTATCACTTACGAGGCCAAATCACGAACGTGTAAAAGAGGTGTTAAATTCTGTCCGTTGCCAAATACCGGCAGGAAAGGCGCGTTCTGCCAGGCTATTTTGAAGAGATAATGAAGCGGACCTTCTTCCTCGCCGTACGTGATGCCGCAGCAAATAACCAAGGTTTTTAATTTATTCTTCAAGTTAGCAGTTTCCTTCACCGACACGACCTCCCGTTCGCATCGTATGTGTTCTTTGTAATTCGGATGAGCTTTCCGTTTACGATAGTCGGCTTCTGTGAACGGTAAATCCGTAGCTCTTGGATCTAACGGTTCCGAGCGAGCCCATGTCATGATGGTGGAGATCAAAATAAAGTGTCGTGTTGGCTCTTCTCGTTTGAACGCTTTTGGCGATTTCTTCTCCGTATCTTCTAGAGTGCGAACGATTTCTGAAAGCCGAAGAGGCTTTTCTCACTATATCGATAAAAGTTCCACGTGACCGCAACTGTTTTTTTTTTTTTTTTAAGCAAGCAATAAAACTACTACCAGTTTGCTTTATAGTCCTGTTATAAGGAACTATTATCCATTATTACATTTTAAAACTATTATTACATTATATTGTGTTTTTTTTTTTTATTATCCTAAATATTTTTCTGCTATGTTTAAAAATGTACACGTTACATTTTGCTGGTATAAATACGTATGTAAACTAATATAATTAATATACTCCGTAACGTTGTTCCTTCCTACTCTTTTTGTAAACATACAGAGAGAAGTCGTCGAAGAGAACGGATAATTAAATATCACCGTCTTTGCTTGATTAATTAAAACAGCGAGTTCCACTTTCGAATTCTGTCCCGTGACGTAATTTGCATAAAACGAAACTATATACAAGTTAAACATTGCAAATTTGATTTGACGTTCGCAAAGTGTACTGTAACTGTAAAATTCAACGAACTAATTCTTCTTCGTCGAAAGAAAGAGAAGTATTTACGAGGAATCATGTTCTCTTCTCGCTGCAAATTAATGCAATACAAATTTGTATTAACGGAACCTTTCAGAATCCAACATGCTTCTTCAATTTGACCTGGATCCTGAGTAATATCGTAGATAATTACACCGCAGGTCATTAGCTCCGATAAAAAGCCGTCTTCCTTATCCAAGTGTCTTTTAATCATTGTCACATTCTCCGGGCACGAGTACTGTCGAACAATGTCGAAGATCAATTAGCAATGGCATTACGTGCAAACAGAGTCGACTTTTTCCCCGCAGACTCGTTCGCGACTTTTTGCACTTTCCTTTGTCCGATTTCATTACTACTGCTAGTATCACGCGAGAGAGACACAATAGCATCCGTAATGACACACGAAAGACGTGCAAATAAACGCGCTCAACAGAGTAGAAACACTTAAATCCACATCAATCAAATACGTTTTCTCATTAGTTAATAATTTTAGATCTCGATGTGTTATGCGCGAAAACGCAGGAGTATAATAAGACTCTTTCTCTCTAAACGCGATCACGAAAAAGAGAGATATCGGAGAAAAGTAAAACTCGTTAATCGAAGTTACTTGATCATCAAGAAACATGGGGATATTACTTCGCGATCCAGAACTGTACCGATCACTTCGTATTTTCTCGAAACCTCCGGGCTCTTGCCCGACCGCTTTCTTTTTTCTCTCTCTTCTTCTTCTTCTTCTTCTTCTTTTTTTTCCACATCTATGTCGTCGTCCTCGAGTTTTTCATCTTCCTCATTTGCACGCGCACTTAGCGGATCGATATATGCGCTGTCTGATAGCACCTGAACGTTGTAGTATGTAAATTATATCGCGAAATATCAATAATATACACAAGGACATTTTAATCATTATTAAACTATAAGACACATCGCGGAAATTATAAAACACATCGATTTCAATTGCAAATTACAAAATAAACAGAGATTGCTCAGAATCTCTATATTATTCTGCAAAGTCTTTTGTGTGAATAGGGAAAACATTATCTTTATCAGACACGACTTTTCAATTACGACTTTCAATTACAAAAATCCTGATAGAAAAAAAATGCAATTACAAGTTATTAAGATAAAACTTAGAAAAAAAGAATATTACTCGATCCAGCGTCTGCTTTGTATTTGCAATACGCTGTAAAACAATTTGCATTGTTTGTGTCTACAGTTTTTTTATTTTTTAGCTTTTTTTCCGCCAAAGTAATAATGTATCGATGTAATTTTAACTGCAATTTTAATTGTCGAACTACAAACATTTGTTTTACGAGATGGACGACGTTATAACGATAAAAATAACAGACCTTCAGAAAGGCTTTACGATATGAAAAAATCTCTCCAGGAAAACCTGCGAAGTAATAATAATAATTGCCTCGTTTTTTTTCACATTATCTTCGCAAAATAATACAAAGCTACCGAGTTCGCGCGATTATTGTTTTGATCAGTGTAATTAAAACAAAGATATGAGATTCATTAATTAAGTTTTTTCTTGACTATTGCACTGTCTGCGTTGATAACATAAACGTTAATTCGCATTAACATTTTATTTAAATAAATATTGTAAGGTTTTTTTATTTATAAAAGCCGCGATACGTACACCAGCTAATATCTTTCCGTGATAACTGTCGACATGATTGATGAAGGTACGCCAGGGTCTAAATTCGGGTTTTCCATTTTTAGTTGTCAAATCACAATGCTCTTGTTGTCGTTTCTGTGCTGCTTCGAAGTCAGATAAATCGTTTAAAGTGTCCATAGCAGTTGTTGTTTATTGATATATCTCGTTTGATGTCCGATCTTGTGACATACATGTGACTTGTAACTATTACGCAATAAATGTGCGATCGCGTGCGATATTTTGATACGTGTGTGTACACACACAAGATTATGTGAGGATCGAGAGATGTTTTGTCATCGAGATACGGTTTGCTAACATTTTTTTTTTTTTTTTTTTTTATTGTCGGTTATAACTTCAATCCGACAGAAGTTACGTGATATATAGTGTGTCTCACAAGCATTGACGACATATTACACTTTTAAATAAAAGATAAACGTGCGTTGCGCGTTAAACTGTTATTACAACCAGTCTAGTATTTAACATCCTTTTTAACGCACGTAAAATAAGGGTAAGTAATCAGTAACATATTTTACACAAGATCTCATCTTCGATCTAATTGTAATATCATCCTATGTAATCATTCATCATTTATTTATAGCTGCTTGATTGAGTTGATAAAAAAAAAAAACATCCAGAGGTCGAAACTTTGCAAACATCTGAATTATCTTAATAAATATCAAACACACCATCAGTGTGTGGGTCTCCTATTGGCCTTCCCTCTTCAATTTTTTCTATTAATAAATGTATTTATTAATCTGATTTAATCATGAGAAAGTTTCCCGTATATATCATACTTATTAGGGAATGTCTTACGATATATATAATACAAATCATATTGCCTATATATGTATGTGTATGATATATCATCAATTAGTAATTTCAAGATTTGTCTGTGTGTGAGCACGGATACACGGCATATAAATGAATCGTCTTTAATAGGTTTAATAAATATGATATGACGTACATAAGCGTTCAAAGATTAAGAGAGATATAACGAAGAAACGTATAAAGCAAATAAAGAGATTGCCAACCTTCTGATTTTCCACGCGAGCTTGAGACACATCTGTTTTCGAATCTGGGACAATTCTCTTGAGAAAATCCGTTTCATGATAAAACCAACACTCAAGTTGTCAATACTAGCGCTGTCCGCTTATTGTCTATACAGGTGAATATTTTGGAATAACTTATCAGTTCTATTTTCGTAAATCTCAGAATAACTCATCAGTTTCGCTCTCGTGCTCTCGTAATTTTGGCAAACAAACAAAAGTCGGGATCGCACAAAGATCAGCATCGGACACAAAAGACCGCAGAGTAATATGTCTCTATAAACATTTTTCACGAAATAATGCGACAAAAGAAATAGACATGAAAGGCTGAGCACAACATCTAAAGAAACAGTCTGGACGAAAAAAAAACACGTCGGAAATGAAGAGAAGAGTCAAGGTCTGTACGTGTCCTCGCAAATGTATAAGATCATTTCGGTATATGTACAGTGGTAATATCGCGAATTTCTTCTGGTTTACTGACTGCGAATTAACCGAGACCGCGTGAGAAATGAAATTTCTCGGGATTGTATAACGTGTCGCTTGCTTTTGTGTGTTTGCGCGAGATCATACGGATAGATCGCGTGAAGACAAAGAACGTAAATTTCCGTGTTAGCCTTGTAAGGGCGCTTTCTAACATCGGTCTTCGTATAAACCATCTATATTCGGGGGCTTACATATTGACATAGTTGCAACGTCGGGAAAGGGTCAGGGACGATGATCGCGTCACAGGATGAAAAAGAGCACAGCAAATGCGAAAAGATATTGGTCATATGTTTTGACGAGATGACGAATGCGTATGATGAAAAAAAAAAAATCGATTAAATTAATAAAAGACAAGCTGAGAAATGAATTCGGATTGTTTATCGCTCATACACGGGGTGTGATGTGATTCGGAAATTGAATTTCCATGATAGTTTGCAGAAATTGCACATGCATTATATATAGTGTTACTAGCATTTCCAATACTTCTTGTTTGCGTTATACGTACGCGTCAAATACTTTGTGTTTGCAATGTGTACGATAAATTCAGCGATCATCAAACAATAAAGGAAATTGCAATTGCGATATTCCATTTAAATTCCGTATTAATCGTGTAAACTGTTCTGACAAATTTACGAAGTATTTTGGAAATATAATTTCAAACAATTGCGTGTTAATGATTTTCTAATCCCAAGTTTTCCTTTTCTTCTTTCTCTTGGGAGAGAGAGAGAGAGATAAAGGGCCGACAGGGTAGACAGGAAACAAAATTTAGATGTTATCTGATCGAGGCAAACATTACAAAGTCATGTGACGGCATTATCCTCGTAATTCTCTTAGTCATCAATCACTTTACTGCGTACACCGTGGTTCCACGGTGCGACACAGACGAATAAGTATCTCGTAAATCGTACTCGTGCTGCAAACTTCGTCACGCAAGTACGAAGCTTTTACTCACAACGTAAATACACATGGGGAGAAACACGCTGGACGACGTAACTCACAACGACGACATTCGGTTTCAATGTCGTTAAAAGCGCTCTTCGTCTACCTTTTAGCTGCGAAAGTCGCGAGATTAACGAGATTTTTTTCTACGCTAACCGTTTTGTCAAAAAAGCAGAAAAGACTATAAATTGAAATCAGAAGATAAGTTAAATCTTGTGTGAAAATACATATTCTTTTGTTTCAATTGTATATTTTTTAACACGGATCAGAAATCATATCTTTTGACGAGATATCTCGTCATCCGTCCGCAGTGTGTTAACATTGCAAAAGCAGATTTGCTTCGTGACTGAAATTTCGCTTTGTACCATTTTATTTTTTTTTTAATAACCATTCTTATTTACGAGAAAGCGTTACGTCGAGTCGCAACGTAATTTCAGTCGAGCATGATGGAACAGTGCGCGACGCGCGGTGCACGCAAAAGTTAACTCGACGCGAGATTTCTGTTAATGTAGTACCGAGAGAAAACTTTACGTTGTAACAATAAAGCTACCCACGCCCTTGTGTCGCATGGCTCTATTTCATATACGTTGCAAGTGGCGATAAGCAAAAAAAATGTCACACATCCTTTTGTCTATTGGTTTTATTTCATTTGTTTTCAAAAGATAAAAGGTATTCGCTTTGAATAGTGCACTTTTCGCTTTTTCTTTTTTTTTTTTTTTTTTAAACAACCAATACGTGCTCGCACGCAAAGAGCACAAAAAAAGAAAAGCGATGTGCGCAATTTAGTCAATCAAAGGTTCCCGTATGACCAATTGCGCATCGATCTCTCATTACTACCTACGTACTTTCGTCTATTATTTTCGATACGCCTGTGGCAATGATTCACTTCTAATAAAATTAACAATATTCTGTGTGGCAATACTTCGGGCGATAAGTATGAATATAGTAAGGTACGTTCTCCTTGCCTGAGAGCAGAAAAAGAAAAGACAGAAACCGTTATACCATTAAAAACATAAAAAAATTCTTGTTCAAAACTTCATCGCCTAAGAATAAAAGCTGCTTGCGAAGAAGAAAAAATTAAATGCGACGATGAGCGGAGATATTTTTAAACTCGATTTTTAGCAAAATTTTTAAATTAATTGGTAGTGTGTAGAGTGGTCCTCTGGTTCTTATCAAAATAATTCAAAATAAAATTTTTAAACCTGATTTGATGTCAAAGTTGAGCGGGAATTATGAAGCACGAAAAGTAATACGTAACTAGTGACTTGTTTCACGTTAAGAAACAAAAACAAAGATATTTCTGTCGTTAGCAAGACACACATTGTTCTTGGCACAAACGAGAACGGAAAGCTCGTTTAACCACGAAGCGCGTTGGTGCACCTCTCTTCATTTGCACTAGCCAAAGCAAGGATATCTTTCCTTTCTCTTTGTCGGTATAGGATGCGCACAATGCTACGTACTCCGCACAAACACACGCGCGCAATTTACTTAAGGGGTCTTTCTCATTTGCATCCTCTTCTTTCTACATATTACACAAGCCCGTGATGAAAGTTACGCGAGATCTTTGCTTTTTCCTTGTTGATGGAACGCACGAACGTTGCACCTTTCTAACTAAAATAAGTAATTTGAAAAATTACAGGATACAACCCGGTGCAATTAATGAATTCTTGTGCACAACGTGATTTTCTATTATACGTTACCTAAATCGCACGGTCCAATGTTTCACGGCGATAGAAGTGCACAAGTGAACATTTTATTCGATCCTTTCACTGCGTCACGGTCCGTCTACGCAGTATGTGGGTGTGTGTGCGTGTATGTGTACGTAGCATTCCGCGGAGAATTTAAATAGCTTTCCATGAGTCTCCAGAAACAGGATAAAAGTGTATCGGAAAATTATCTCTTATCGCGCGATTACATTACACAAATCTTTTATTATTGTATACGTATTCCCTCTCCACGTATCTGCGTTATACATCTACAAATGAAAATATGTACGTATGATTGTAGTAATATAATATTTATTCGCCGTGTGTGTGTGACAAATTGCGAATGTTTTGTTTTTTCCAGACGAATGGAGCGAGAACTTTCCCTATCAGCTTCTGGTAGGAGCAGGAGTGGCCTTGGTCTTTCTGGTCCTTCTGGCAGCCGTGAGCTTTCAATGCTCCTCGACTTGGCGATGGTTAATGAGCATGACTCGACATGAGAGCACCGAGGATACCGAGACCGATCAGACTCAGCAGAACGCGATCCGCATCAGTCACTCTCTTCCGGATCTTCAATCGGAGCCGATCACTCACGAATACGTTCAGGAGCAAAAGGAGAACAAGAAGGTTGATATGCTTAATCAAGTAGCGGGAATCGAGTCGAGTGAAACATCTTCGGCGAAAGTTTTGCGATCGTATCAATGTCAATATTTTGCCAGGTGTTGCGTCAAACCACATTACCCATCGTGCCAATGAGACATCAAAGCTTCCAACGTCAACTGTCGCACCGTCTTGATTTGCCCAACATCAAGTTCAGTATTTGCAGCTTCGAAAATCGGAGCGATTCCAGCCTTGGCCTGATCAAGGTATTTGGCGAATAAACTCGATATCTGTTACTCCCTATGTTATAATGGATGTTGAAATGTGAATGTCAAATAACAACGATGCGGTGTTATTCGACTCCTTTTGAAACAAGATTATCGTATGACACGCAAGTACAAAGTCCGACATACTCTTTCTGTTTTATTTGCCTGATTCCACTTTAATGAATAACATGAGGTGGCGTGAAAATGTGTGTGTGTGTGTGTAACGAATAATTGCAATTTACGCGCACACTGTTTACGGAAAAGAAGGATGATGTTGTAAATTATCAACTATTGCAGCCGGAGTTGTATAAAAAAGAACTTGTGAGACAAGACAGCGCGGAAAGCTCCAGCACAACGGAAATGGAATACGCTGGAAAACTGCACTTCGCTCTACGCTATGATAAGGAAATGGAAGGACTCGTTGTCAAGGTAAGTGTCGTAATATTTTTATCTCCGTGCACAAATTACACCCCCGAGGCTGACCTAAACAACAAAATACAACGAGAATTTTTATCTACTTAACCCGAGAGAGGAACAAAATTTGAATAAAAATGCAAAAGTATTTCAAAGTTCGTGTGCGCGAATATATTACGTGACTTCGTCGGAGATCTGAAAAAACAACAACAATTAAACATGCGTTCTGTGTGAGTTTGTATTTAAAGTTAGCGGTTTACAGGGTGAACGTGTCTGGGTTATGTATTCAGCACGCGAGATATTGAATAACGATAATGAAGTATCGGAATATTGCATTTGTGACGGACACGTATCCCGCACTGTAGTGGCATTACCACGGATTAGGTAATGTCGGCTACATCGAGCTATTTCTGTACGGCGGCGAATTCGCAAATGCATTAAGATCAGTTACGTACGACAGCCCACGTTTCACGGCAGATGAATCTAAATATATGGGGGACTATTATTATCTTTTGTGCGAACATGTGTTGTGTTTCCCATTACATAAATTTTTTATATAAAGGCACAACAAGCGTTACGAAACTGCTACGCTCGTATGTGTATTTATAGGAAGAAAGTCTCGTTCTCTTGTTGCAGAAAAAAAAAAAGTATTTCCGAAAGAAAAATAGAAAAAATTTGATACTTTTTTTCTTTTTATTTTTGGAATGTACTTTTCAGAAATAAACATATTCCTTTTGCACATCAATGTTATTTGTTAACAAGCAAACGGATTTTAGGTTCTGGAAGCTCGCGAATTGCCAATAAAAGACGTAACCGGTAGCAGCGATCCGTATATCAAAGTGTATCTGTTGCCGGACAGAAAGAAGAAGTTCCAGACAAAAGTGCATCGAAAGAATTTGAATCCGATATTCAACGAAACGTTCATCTTCAGGTAAAGCGACTCGCAATGTGCGACGCCAATTATAGAAAGATTTATAGAAACATTTATAAAACAACGCTATTTATAAACAGATTTTCCGATACGCCTGCGAATAAGATATATAATTATTATTAAGGAAATTCAACGTAGCATTAAGTATAAACACGATGTACAATTCATCTTGTTAGCGTGTCGTACGAGGAACTGAAGGAACGTTACCTGCAATTCTCCGTTTACGATTTCGATCGGTTTTCACGTCATGATCTCATTGGACAAGTAGTTCTCAAGGGTCTATTAGATTGTACTGATCTGGAGCAAGAAATTGAATATACGATGGACATCCTCTGCGCGTTACAGGTAGCGTGCGAGACACGAATAAACAATTTGTTCCGAAACACACAATTCACAGAATGAAGAACAGAATAACGTTTGACATCGATTTGTTCAATTATTACGCAGGAAAAAGTAGATCTGGGAGAATTGATGTTATCCTTGTGCTATCTACCAACGGCCGGTCGATTGACGCTAACCGTGATCAAAGCAAGGAATCTTAAAGCAATGGATATAACGGGCAAATCAGGTGCGTACAAAGCGGAGACGCGGAAAATCAGATATTCTTTCTCTCTTGCAAAACGCTCTATCGATAGAACAAGCTGCTACACCCTGCGGAAAAAAATTATGATATCAGTATCGAATTTATTGTCTATCTCTCCCCAATAGTGATGTTTTTTGAAAGATCTATTTTTTATGATTGTTAATAAAACTTTTTTTTTTTGTTTCTCTCACATGCAGATCCGTACGTAAAAGTCTACCTGCTCTGCCAAGGCAAAAGAATAAAGAAGAAAAAGACGACGGTGAAGAAGAACACTCTTTATCCCGTTTATAACGAGGCGCTTGTTTTCGATGTTCCCTCAGACAACATCGAAGATGTCAGTCTTATAGTGAAAGTAATTGATTACGACAGGTTAGAGAAAATGTTTCTTTCCCTTCTCACGTTCTTTTTAATATCGACTTTCTTAATAAAAATTATTCTCAATATTTTACTTTGTGTTTACAATTATTAGGATTGGATCGAACGAGTTGATGGGATGCACGGCGATTGGCTCGAGCTTCATTGGAATCGGCCGCGATCACTGGCTGGAGATGTTGGATAATCCGAGAAAACCGGTGGCCCAGTGGTATCCATTAACGGAAACCGTGTCCGGTCATATTCCAGACATGGATTCGCAGCCGCTTCCGGTGAGCCTGAGCTGCTTAAACGGCAGGTGAGTCAATGAAAATCTCATCACTTCGTTTGCTTCGCGATGGGAATAGAAATCTAAATTCACGCGCGCGTGACAAGACGATGTAAAAAAAATTGTTATCGTGGCGTTGCTTCGCATTGCAGATGAAGACAAAAGGCGGAAAGTAACCCTTGCAGAAGAGGCTCGAAAATATTGTCGAACACCGGCTTGGACGTCGTCTCCTTCTGTCGTCACTTAATGCATGTCGCTTGACTGACTTAAGTACAACTTCTGTCTTAGAGAGCCGGAAGGCGAACTCTGTGCTTTGCGAAACCTTACCTCGTGCAGCAGGCATGAAATAATAAACGATTCGACGACGTATATACGAATATAATACACCGATGTAATTCCCGGAGATATATGTATATATATATACACGTTTTGCTCAATTCCGACGATCCGGATGTTGCGATCGTGACGGAAACGAGATGGATTTTCGTTGCTTCGTCTCTCAAGCAATGTTCTTTGCAAATGCAGGCTGGTCCCGCATCGTTTTTTCAAACGCAGGTTGTTGGCATCTCCATCCGAATATATTTCCCTAGTAGAATTTCTCTGTAATAATCTCATATGTAATGTTGAACATGACGGCACGATATAGTATTTTAATGTCTTTAGATTAATTGTGTGTGCGATGTATCAGATAGGTAAGTTTTTATAGAAGATGAATGTAAATGCGCGCGCGTGAAAAGATTATTAAGGCCTTATACTCAATAAAGGCGAGGCGAGAAATAAAGTGCAGACAGACATTAACGATAGATTGCTTTAGCGCTAGAGAGAAAGAGAGAGAAAGAGAAAAAGATAGAGAGAGAGAGAGAGAGAGAGAGAGAGAGAGAGAGAGAGTACAATTGAATATGATAAATTTCTAAGATAATAAAGGTAGAAGGAACGAACGCGTCGAATCTATATACGCCCGTTTATTATTTCATACTCGCTACTACTTCTGCGCAAATGTTCTATTAACGTGATACATGTTTAGACGTAACGTTCGACAACTGTTTGTGATAATGTAATCTGAATATATACGTACTGGCACACACACACACACACATACAAGCAACATATATATATAATATACATATATATATATGAAGAATGAAGATTATGTTAATTATATACAACAGTAGTATTTCGTACACGCGTGTGTACGTTTTGCAACTGACGCGAAACTGACTCTTCGATTGTGAACTTGATAATAAATAATGATATACACAGATCTAGATCATGTAAGGAATTATGTATCGTTAGAAAAACCAGAACGGACAGAGAATGTAGATCCGTTCTATATAATTTTAATACATCATAAATACAGATATTATTTATGTGTATGCGTACATTTAAGGATTTAATTGGAAAAGATAATGTTACATGAAAAGAAGAGAAAGATTTCGAGACATCGCGCGCAAAACTTTTTAAGAAATTTTCAGTTTTTCTTTTATAGTTTAGTTTAATTTCTTTCATGAGCGTGTATTTTGATGTAAATTTTTTATTACATTAATTTATTACATTAATCATTTATTAATATATTTCTTCATATCTTTCTCTCTCCACAATCTTTTTTACAGCATGTACGGAAAGTATTTTCGAGCACCTGACAAATATGGGCGTTTCTGGAAAATGGATACATGTTTATAAAATATGAATTTTTAATCTCAAACTGAGATTATCATTTATTGCGCGAGTATAGTCTCTTAGTTATTTATACTTCAAGTTGTTTTTCTCTCTTGAGAGTTCAGTTTTCGTACTTTGAGTTTCTTGAACTTTAATTCCAATCGTGCAAAGAAAAGGAAAATTGTACAAGTTACGTCACAAAAACATATACGTAATCCACACAGGAATAATATTACGCAAGTATAGGCGATCACAACTATTGAAACTGGTGATATATCAAGAATCATACTGATTGTGAAGAAAAATACAATGTGCCAAACGCAGTAACGTGCTGTTAACGATGTAGCGAATACCGCATTACGGTAGTATAACATAGCGTATAGTAACGGTAGTTTGATTGAAATTATCGTCTTCTGAGATTTACGTGCTTAACGTTAGAAACTTCAGTCTGCGCGCGCATCAAAGTATTCCTAAAGTATCCATCAACTAAAAAAAATTTCCGTGAGAAAAAGAAAAAAGTCAATACATTTTGACTACATAATATATCTGCCTGTAAGAGAAGCTGTAAAAGAAGTGTCTTTCTAAATCCTTGAGAATTTTTCATCTGCTCCATTATTCCAGCGATGCCCATGGATATAAAACAAAAACAAAAACAAAACAAAAAAAACCAAAAGATACTGTATTTTTCGTACAAGTGGGTCATGCTATACCACAGGACTGAGCTTTCTCAAGTGACTTGATGTAGTAAGTGAAACAGTCGCTCTATATACTGAGAGTAGTGATTTAAATAAATCCAGAAACTGCGTGCAACGTTATTTTATTCCCCTTGTTATGGATTATTTTACATCGTCCCGGGATGCGGGACGTTAAAGTATATAAAGGTGACTAATAAACAATATACTCCGAGCGTATACAAACCAGAGCGTAAGATGACGAAGCGCGTGTAAATTTAAGACTACATAAGTTCTTAATTCGATTCCGTGTTTTTAATTCGTAAGTATTACAGACGCTTGGTTGTGTGAATTATGAAATATGAACTATGAGAAATGCGCAATCTCTCACATTGTTCTCGCGTGTGCTAAATTAAAAAAACAAAAAAATACATATCTATCGTGTACCTATAAATATATTTAAAAAAAAAAGCATATTTAAAATAAGTGCATGTGCATTGTAATGTATTCATGTATGTTAACGTGTATTCAAATCGAAAAGAACAATGAGGTTTAAAACCTACTCTAATTATAAAAGCGATTGTATTCGCACATGTAGTTAATTTATGGGCAAATAACAATAATGTATTAACAATGTGTATACTTTTCTAACGAATGCATATCTATATATTGTATATTTGAGCAATGCTCCGTGTTATGATTGTGAATGACATAAATAAATCAGTAATGTACGATCTTGCGTTTTTATTTTTCTTATCTTCTTTCTTTAATCCTCTTAATCACGTTTATAGTTTGTTTTTTTACAATAAGAAACATAACAAAGAGATTCGTCAATACACAATGTACTAAGGGAAGAATCGATAATCGAAAGAATAGATAAAGATAATAAAATATTCAAATATATGGAGAATTAATTTTATTAAAATTTATTGCACAACAACTTGCACTTGGTTCGAACTGCCTAACTATCTCTCGTCGTTTTAAAACCTCTTGATTTTCTTTCTGGCTCCTACATTTTGCAAAAATTTTTATATTTAAAAACAAATTACATTTAGTTAGAAAAAAGTGAACTTATCAGTCCGAGCTTTGACTATGTAACTATATGGACTGCCAGATCAGTAGCTTTATTTTTTCCTATCTCCACGACTTCGCCGTGTAATGCAATCGGAGCCTTCTCTTGTAACAAATCGAATTTTATTCATTATATAATATCTGTTGACATGACTGATACTTTTTAAGGAATAAAAGTCTGAGGAAACCGCCGGAGTTTTTAATGTTTTTTTGACTCGATTTTTTCTCTGAGATCATAAACTTTCAAGTTTTAAAACGACGAGGGATAGTTGGGCAGTTCGAACCAAGTGCAATAAATTTTAATAAAATTAATTCTCCATATATTTGAATATTTTATTATCTTTATCTATTCTTTCGACTATCGATTCTTCCCTTGTGTACATTGTGTACTGACGAATCTCTTTGTTGTGTTTCTTATTGTAAAAAAAAACAAACTATAAACGTGATTAAATAAATGAACAAAGAAAACAAGAACTGAGAAACTGATTCCGAGTCAAAAAGTGTGTGTAATGATTGATGTGTTTTGCGATGAACGATGAAGATTGATTGTGTGGTGTCAATTGCGTGGGCAATAATTGAATGATTGTTCATATTGAACAGAGCCGTTAAGAAACTCCAGTTGTTTTCATTGATTGCAATATCCCTCTTTTTTGAGATCTGCACGAACGTAATTCTTGAATTTTATTCAGACTTCGTCTTGAGCGCTGTGAACGGATCGGACTAGGAGAAACGGAATGCGTAGAGAGAAAATCTGATTGTGTGGACTTCTTATCTTCTTGACAAGATTGGAAAAAAATTGAAATCCTCTTGAAGTTGAAGATCCGGTGTCTCCCGCAAATTTGATGTTTCTTGAAGTGAATCTTGAAGTGTTCTTTCTTGAAAATCAAAAGCGTTAATTAATACTTCGATTAATACTTCGTAATGAAGGATTTTCTTCAGTATTGGAATTATTGTCATCGAACCTCAATTTTAATTGACTTTTATGTGCTTGAACTAATCGACTGCGTGTGTTGACAAGTACATTGAACAGTACTTTTCCGATTCGTTCGATGATTTCCCCAGGAATCCATGTCTACTTGTTATTTGAATTTGAACATTAGACAGACATGAAGAAGTTTTGAATGTTTTTAAATTGATAGAAGATTCTTGACATTGAGGAGTCCATTTCCAAGTTGAATCTTTTTTTTGAACAATTGATCAAATAGACGACGCAATATGTGCATGTTTGAAATAAAGCGCACATAATAATCAATTGCGCCTAAAAATGATTGAAGAGTAATTACATTTTTGAATGGTGGCATGTCAATGATTGCAGCCACTTTTTTTGGATTTGACGTAGTTCTTGCCATCGATAATGTAATTAAAATAATTAATTTGAGTAGTGAAAAGGTTACATTTTTCTATACGTAAATAAAAGCTGTATTCTTGAATTCGCTCAAGTAAACAAGTTAAATTATAAATGTATTCTTGAATGGTAGATTCATCGACGACTGTGTCATTAATATAAAGCAAACACATTTTTCAAACCAGAGATCAATCCATTATGGCTTGAAATCTATCACTAGGGGCCGTGGTAACTCTAAAAGGCAGACGATTACAGATAAACAATCCACGATGAGTATTGATTTTAATAAATGCTTTGATTCATCATCAATCTTGATCTGAAGAAAAGCATCTGACAAATTAATGTGACTGAAGTACTTACAGTTGGATCATTGTGAAAATATTTTGTCTGGTAATGGAAGAAGGTGTCTATTTGATTCAACGAGACGTTGAGTCCTGTAAGGAAATCTGCGCAAATTCTGATTACATCTTTTTTCTTCCGAACTACAACAATTGGAGCAGTCCAAGCGGAATATTTTACAAGAAAAATGATTCCATTTTCTCGAGACGAGTAAGCTTCGCATTTATAAGAGATAAGCTGCATAAGTTACAGGTCGTTTGCGTTTGAAAGTGGGTTTAACGTTTGATTCTAAGTAAAACTTTTGGTTTTGTAGAGTTCCATTTCGTTAGAAAAAACATCCGGAAATCTTTCTTGAAATATCAAACTGAGATGTTTTGTTGCCGACGTGATGACAAAAAGTATTTTAGGAATTGATTCCATAAATTAAATGCTGACATCCAATCTAGTCCCATGATGTTGAGGTCTTTGGAGTTACAAAACATCGAAGTTGTTTTGTTACGCTTTTGAATGTAACCAGACAATTGAATGATAATTGAAATTAATTGTATTATTGGACGCGTTTCGAGCAACGTGTGAGATGATATTTCCTGGTCGAGAGCAGATTTTATTTGAAATTACTGTAATGTCAGACTCTGCATCAACTTGCACTGTATTGATTATGAGTTTATCAAAACGTCAATAAATTTTCGACTGAAATTAGACGTAATTTGGCTATTGACTAAATAGTTTTTACACTTTTTTTTTGACGAATCATCTTGTTTTCGGTTTGGCCTTTTTGCTGGATGCGCAATAGCCATCCCGATGCCCGACAGTTTTACATTTTTGACATTTATGAGTCTTGTAGGTGCAGTCCTTTGAATAGTGTAAGTTGCCGCAAAACCAACACGGTGTGGATGGTTTTTTATTTGATAGATCTGTTTTTGCTTGTTTGCTCTGAAATTGTTGTTTTTTAAACTTTCTTTTTGATTTGTATTTAGAATGAACGATTGCAGCCGTATCTACGTCAGGGTTTTGATTCTGAACTAACATGGCATCCTGTTTTAAATTGACTAATCGCTGACACTCAATCGCTAAATCTTCTAAGGTAAGTGTATCCGGCTTAGTATCGATTAAGTTTAGCAATTCTGTTCTTATGTCGGTATCTGTTGAAGAACGTAGACTATGTACAAATATAAGACATTTGAACTGATCGAGTGTGATTGTTGATAGTTTACATTCTTCGTAACGTCTATTGACAAGAGCTGCGTATGCAAAGAAATCGTGTTGTGGTGATTTCGACATGCTTATAAAATTGTAACGTTGACAAAAGAGTGATATTTTCTTTCCGAATATATGTGTGAGTTTTTGAATGGTAGTTGCGAAATCGAAATCTTTATATTCTTTTGGTAATATGTAGTCTACATATTGCTTATGTACAGGAATGCTAAGTTTACGTAAAAGTAGTCTGACCTTTGCAGCGTCGTCGAGATCTTCTGCGTCGACCGAAAATAATCTTTGGTAACGGACAAACCACGCATCAAATGTCAAATCGTTTTCAGGATCGTAAATAAATTCCGTGATGGAATTTGCCAGCGTATTCATTTTCATTTCCAAATTTAAAGAAGAAGCAAAAGTTGCAAAAGTCTTGGAAATTTGGTTTACAAAATCCTGCTGCTGCAAATAGAATTGTTGCTGCTGTTGCTGAACTAAAGTCAGAAGTGCTTCACGAATAGTTTCCATAATCCTCGTCGCCAAACTGTTGTGTTTCTTATAAAAAACAACTATAGGTAAAAACAACTATAGGTAAACTTGAATAAATAGAACAAAGAAAACAAGAACTGAGAAACTGATTCCGAGTCAAAAAGCGTGTGGAACGAATGATGTGTAAGCGATGAAGATTGAACGATGTGTTGTCAATTGAATTTATTGAATGTGCGTGCGAAATAAATGACTGTTTATATTAAACATAGTCGTTGCTATATAAGAAGCTCCAATCGTTTTCATTGGTTGCAATACTCTTGTATCGGTAACTTCTTATCACGTTGACAACAATTTTATGAAAATGACATCTTATCCTAATATCTAACAATTATCGTCATACAGTCGTGAAGGAATGTTAGTTTAAGGTATGTTTACACTTTTTATATTTTACAACTTTTTATTATTGTGATATATAGAGGTCTTGTGATTTCTTTTTAATTTGTATTTTTAACTGAATTCTACCATATGTCGTTTACCGTACAGAAAATTTTCTACTGATGATGACTTATGATAAAAGAATAAAGTCGAAAGGGGAATAGAGAGTTAGTTTTATTGAAATTTATTGCACAATATTCCGGTTTGAACTGCTCAACTATCACTCGTAGTTTGGAAATTTTTGTTACGAATCAGAGAACATTTAATTTCGCAAGATTGTATATTTCGCTTTTGCGCCATTGTAATTTCTGTTACTCTTTTTTTTTTACAGAAAATACCGACCAGCAAGACCGGTCAGTGGTTATATCGTCGAAGGAAATCCGAGCCATAAAGAAGAAAGATCGTCTGCAACATCAAATGTACTTTTCATTTATTTGACTACTTATCTTTACAGATTATTCTACCTTATGCTAAGATACAACTTTCCCATTATGTTAATCTCTAATTCGAAACATTACAATACCTCTAAGTATAAAATAAGCGATAGAGCTTATATACTGGTATGTAGCAACGACTTAAGTACTCCTCTATCTAGTAAGTACTTCGTAAAAGTGGCGGGAATAAATCTGCACCGCGTTGTCACCGTCGTGCGACGACGATCGCGATCGTCGATTTCACGCGGTTCGAATCGCGGTTTGGCTTCGTCGCGAGAAAATCATACGAAACGAGTGTCGAGGCTTTTTTTTTTTTTCGACGGTGCGCTATCCTACATTCACCGATCGAGCGTCGAGACCGTTACGGACGCGCTGTAACGTCGCCAGCAAAATAATTAGGCCTCTAACCGCATTTTCTTCACGAACACAATCGATTGGTCGTGCGTATACTATCTCTCTCTCTCTTTCTCTGTCTCGCCGCGCGTGTCTCTAATTCGAAATGCTCGCCCGTTAGAAATCGTCCGTAATCGATCGCGAGCTCGATCCCGACGAGAGATGCAACCGCGCGCGGTAGTAACGGTGATCCGTAAATTGAAAGAACTCAACCATGATTCGCGGGACGCGGGATGGAACGTTCATACGCGACATTTTTAAATTCGCGTTGTTTGTTTTTTTTTTGTGTTCGGAGGGGAAGGTAAGAAAAACCGAGTCGGTGCTTATAAAACATTGTCTGGGGTGCAAACGATATTTGACAACGCCCATCGTGGATCCGCGCGATCGAGGTGGCTCCAATTTTTTTTTTTTTTTATGGCTGATGTGTTTATATATTGACTTGACGTGTGTGTATGTGTGTGTATATATATATGTGTGATGTAAAAAACTGATCATACGTCGACGAAAGCTTTCAAGTTTTCTTTCGGTTGCGCTTTCTTCCTCTCTCTCTCTCTCTCTCTTTCGCAAAAACATCGAGACACGTTTCATCTACAATCATGTTGAGCTTTCTCGTTACAGCTTACGCGTTGACACTCTCTCTCTTTCTCTCTTCCGCGTCACTCTTAAATTATCTTTGAGAGACTTAAAACGAGGTCTTTTAAGGTAGAGGTAATATATATATATATATATACGAGCCTAATTAAGTAAGCGCTTGAGTGTTATATCGCGTGTTTTGCAGCGTCGCTTTTCCTCCCTCGTTTCGCCCGTGTTTTTTTTTCTTTTTTTTTTTAACATTAATAAACGCGTCGATTTAATCTAGATGTAAATACTCCTACGGGCAGCTCGCGACGTTACGTGTGTGAACAAACCGGATAAAACTTTACACTTTAGTTTTCCTATTATCTTGGGCCTTGATTTCACTTTTTTTTTTCCTTCTGTTTTTTGTTTCTTTCTCGTATAATGTAAATAAGTAAAGTTATCACTTAACACGCGCATAAACATTAAGGGCCTTATCCGACGAATATACAAATCTATGCTCTTGTATAGATAAGTCGTTTAATATTAAGTACGTTAAATGTAGCCACAATCGTATAATAATAAGAATATTAATAATAATGATGAGAGACAATAAATCGTAATAATAATATAGGCAAAAACTCTCTCTTGTAGCGTTGTACTTAGCGTTATTTAAAATAGTAGCGATATTTTTTTTTTTTTTTTTTGTGTGTGTACTGAATGCTCTCAAGTACGGACAGAAATCGATCTGAGTTAACTCTTTATGTATATATATTATAGCAATATGGAGGGAATTCACTAACAACTTACTTAAAGAGTGCAGCACATTCTCACACATCTATAAACAAATATAAAAACCTCTTTCTTACGCGACACTTCCTGTCATCCCCATTCGCATTCTCACCCGTTACGCTGCCCTCGCGTATTACACACATCGAATAATGCGAAAAATAGCCCGCCGCGCTTTCTCTCTCTCTTTCTCTCTCATCGCACACACGTCGTACTCGCGAATATTTGAAATTCATTGTATCTCGCAATTTTTGACCACTACGTTTTTTTTTTCACTTTATCTATGGTTTACAAATTGAGAGCAATTAATGTCGAGTTCGACTGTTTTCTCATCTCGATTAATCTAAGCGGACGAAAACAAATGTGAATTTGTGAATCAGCGAACAGCAGGAAATGCAGATGGAATGTCGTGCTTTTTATTTTTTGTTTTTTTTTTGTTTTGTTTTTTTCACCATAACGAAAAAATAAAACGTCGACGTACGTGCGCGTTTATCCTCATCAAAAATACACATAAATATCACGCGTTTGACAGAAACTCACGCGCGTTTGCAATAAGTACGCGACATACAGTTCAGAAGTAATGGCTAAACTCAATCATTTTTTATTGTTTGACCCATCGTCGGTCTCTTCCATCCCTTTCATCGACATCCCTTTCTTTCTCGCGCATTCACGCCTTCATTCTTTCGCGCGAACAAAACAATACAAACAGTTATGCAGAAGCATGTCCATAACGAGTGGCGGTACACCATTATTTAACACGTTGCACACGTAACATTCTCCTATACGCTTAAAAATTGTACGATTACCGCGACGATCGGATTTGCGAGCGGATAATCGCCTCCTGATCGTCCGATGCACAGCAAGAATCGAATATTACGATACCGTAAATTACTAACTGTGATGATGTCGCAAGCCCAAAGTGATTGATCGCTTTTTTTTTTTTTTTTTTTTAAATGTTGTATCGATATCTAAATGCGGAGGATCGCAGATGACTCGCGACTCGTATAATTCGCCGATCATTTTTGACTAGAGCATGAGGTACACCAGAAAGATTTTTCCTGTTGTTAAGAACTAGATTGCCGAGCAGCGAGTGTTTGATTATTCAAACGTTGGAAAATAGTGAAAATTATTAAAAAAAAAAATAAATAAATACATACTATATCGTGCACATTTCAGGATCTTTCTCAGATTATATTTTTAGAGTAAACCGATAAAAACTATGCTAGATTTGCGAAGACATCGTTGATTCACATGACGATTGACCTACACGAAATTGCACGACTGAAATTGCGCGGCTCGAATCATCACGACGATCAGCTGCGATCCATGAAACGTTCGCTCCGAACGGATTGCATTTACGCTTCTCTCGCTTTCTTCAGCTTCGTCAATCCGCTTTTTCCTTGTCTCCGCGCTCATGCATCCTTTTTCCCGTCGTATTCTCACGTACACGAAGATTTTTTTTCTGACTACTGGTTATAACAACTTTGGAAATACATCTGTTATCGACTATTAAGCGGCGACAATTAAACGACCCCACCATAGATAAGTACTTTGGTAAGTACTTTTTTTTGTTACACAAAAATTATAACCGAGATGACGACAATACACTATATCCAGAATACATACAAACTGAAGAGCTATTATTTATAGGTATGTGAGTCTTATGTGGAGTCTCTGTGTGATTCGCGATTTACTCGCGCGAAACAGGACTCGGACAATAATACTTCGTAGTAATACTACAAGATAGCTATCACACGGTCTACAATAACGAAAGTCGGGATATTAAGTAATTCTAATACTTCTCCAAGCATCATCTTCACTATCGTTGTTGGATTTTAAGGTGTATGTTGTTTGCTTCGTTTCATTCTCGCAATCACACATTTACATTTTTTCTCTCTTTCTTTCTTTTTCTCAGATATTTCGCTTCATCGTCGCGCGAGTTATCGTCCTAGAGAAATTGATCACCGGTGACACGCATTCACACACCAAAAGCGATCCTCGACAAGTCGCGGAATTTTTAAGGATGAATTCGGGGGATGTCACTTTTGTTCTTTTCTTTTTTTTTTTTTTAGCCTAAATAACTTGCTTTGCTGATTAATATACGTAGCGTGCGAAAATACTAAGAAATATCCTCGCAAAAGTTAAGCTGGACGGCTTTGATAAAAATTAGGATCTCTTTCGAAGGACGCGAATATCAGGATATAGAAAAATGTAGCTGGGGGCGGACTAACACCGCACTCCGGTGATTGATGAACGACGATTTTAGCGACTGATCCTGTTTCCTCGCGAAGCATCCATCGGAGCGCGCGTTTTTTTTTTTTTTTTTTTTTTTTTTCGTTTTTTTTCCATACGCGGTGCGGTCGCGTGCGTGTAGTCCGAACTGAACGTACAAGGTGCTTAGCCAAAAAGTTCGACGTGAGCGACATTAATACGTTTGTGATGAAATACAATTGCAAACCCCCCTCGTGATAAACACACGCCTGTCTTTATCTCGCCACTTCTAATACAGAATAAAGCGCGCGCGTGTATGTATAATATATATATATATTTTTGTGTGTGTATATATGTATTTGAATGTGTATGTATGTATATATATGTGTATATATATATGTGTATATATATATATATATATATATATATATATATATATATATATATATATATATAT
>QVOA01012293.1:0-46242 GCA_014825685.1 Pseudomyrmex cubaensis | reverse complement strand
AAGAATGATTAAAGTCTATTCTGTGTTGAGAGATTACCGAAAGTTGTGAGGAAGTTTTCTTGATATTATTTCTGTGCTCTTTTATTCTAAGAATGTTTTATTTTCTTTTATACATCGTTACGCAATTCTCTGTAATAGAACTTGACTGACGAATCGATCTTCGTGTAAAGTAACGTTAGCGAAATCGGTTTCTTAAACCTCGACTTAGCAATTTCACTTTTGTCCGGGGGGGCGCGCGTGGCTTAGATGCCTTAGATCGACGGAATATGATCCATAATGTTGACAAGAAAATAACGCGAGACGGAAAACCGATACACCGGGACCGACGAACCGGGAGGGATCCCGCTTTATGCTATCGCGCACCTCGCCGATCATCGGCGCGGCACCATGCAAATTTATGCGGGAGCGCACGGGCTATCGCGCAGAATAGTAGTCGGTAGAGAAGACAGGCCTGTCAGCCACGTCGAAGGCGATTGTGCAAGCACCTCTACCGCATTACTATACATACCGCGGCTGCTATATGCACCTTCCGATGTGCCGATGTCACGTCCGTGCGCGCCGGGCGATAGCGCGCGCGCGAACACGCCGCGATCATAAGTTACACGTCTATCTTCGAAGATCGCCGTTTTAACGGCTGACGCTTTTTTAAAGGCCGCCTAACCGACCGAGACGATGTTCGGTATTTTTAAAAACCGCAATTTTCAGCGTCACGGCGCTCGAAATCGCTCAGCGTGCGACCGCATAATTGTTTCTAAAATCCGTAGCGCCCACGGATTTTGAAAAGAATACGCGACGCGCGACGAACAAACGGTCGCCAGAGAGAGAGAGAGAGAGAGAGAGAATGCTCGAGCATTCAAGAAGCGTTCTTTTGTTTGCTGCTACGAGCACACACACTCGGAATACTCGGAAAACTGCTGATCTTAATTTTCAATGTTCGTCATTAAAATCGGAGATGAATTTTATCCCCAAAAAATTTATTGGAAAATAAAGCTCTTCACATATTACAATCCCACGGTGCGCAATCCCATGTAATAACGCACTTGCAAGAAAGCTGTCAACAATCTATTGGGTTGTCGGAAAAGTTTTCAATTTTTTTTTTTTTTTAAATCGAGAGCTTTAGTTTAATTCTCTCTCTCTCTTTGTGATAATACAATCAAAAAAAAAATATGCCATTCTGATCTTTTACCATCTTGTAGTGTCATTATTCCGATGTAGAATTTAAAAACCTTCAACGTTTCCGACAACTCAATTCTCTGCGGAGAAACAAAGGGTCGTGTAAAAATATGTAATGCATTTTCGATTTCGTTGAAACATCTTGGCCCGCTTATAACGCGTTGCATATATACGACGTTCCGTAATATCCTCATCGAACTTTCAGCCGGAAAATTGCCAGCCCTCACTCTAAATTACCAAGTTCTCGCCGTTGAGACTTTCTTTTTTTTTTTTTTTTTTGACCGACTGGCTTTTAGGACGAGTTATATATTTCAGCGCGTTAAAATACGAAACGTTTAATTAAAACTTTACGACGGGCGTATGTACGCGCGCGCGCAACAATTGCGATACTACAGTATCGATGTGACGGTATATTTCGCGCTATTAATTGTCCATTGAGAAGCTCTCTCTCTCTCTCTGGAGCTGGGAAACTTTCTAATTAGAATATTATCGCCGCGAACATTTCAATGCAAAAACTGCGTCGGGGAAAACTTTTATCCCCGACGATCGCGCTCTTGCGCGATTTACAATTCACATGTATTCTTCTTTAACCCGCGGCCCGCATTGAGAATCGTTTCGGGCGTTCCCGTTTCTATTCACGACACGAGATCCCGGGAAGAGAGCACGCGCGACGAACGATGCAAATTTCAATTTCCATCATCCAAGTCCGACGGGGAACCGACGGCGATATTGAATCTCGAAATTCGACGATGTAGCAGAAAAAAAAAAAAAAAATAGAAACGATATCAAAAGTTTCCAAAATAAACGGGAGAATGTGTGCCACCGTATGTAAGCCGCGCACGATCGATCGGACGTACGGAGGGCAAGCGGCGATTCGAGAAATCTGAAACGGAATGCGAAACATTTATTTTTTTTTTGCGAGAAAATTGTCTCGCACGGATTATCTCGCGGACGAATAATTCAACGTTGTCGCGCGTATCAGTCTCTCTCTATTAAGCAAATGACGCGACGCGGCGAAGTAGGAAAACTGTACGCAGGTGCGATAATTATAACGGCAAACACACAAACAAAGTAACTAACAAACAAAGCGAGCGAAACAAGCTGTTTGGTTTGTATATACATCATTTACACGACCGTTACTCAAAATGGTAGAAATGTAAACTTGCTGCGGAAAACTGCACTTGTTTCATTAAATTTGAAATATTTCTTTTTTCTTGTTTTTTTCACTTTTTTCTGTGCGTGATTTTGAATTAAACGTCAGTCGAGTGAAGTGAAAAGTCAAGAGTTGCGCGAGCCACTTGGATTGAAAAGATATTTCGATTCCGTTGTTATTTATAAATTTTTACACTACGTAACGGAAAAATACATACTAACGTTACATCCCACACGCGCACACACGCGCACACAAAAGTATGTATCGTTATCTATTTTATTAGAACGGCGTTATGTATTTAATAAACTTTTATTAATGGATATCGATCAACGCAAAAATAGATTACATCGATGCGCAAGCCCTAATTCTGAAAGTGCAGGTCTTATGCTGGTCGCTCAGAGCGCATTATCCCACCAGTGCATTATCGACTAATGTAAATTCAATGCGATCGTAAAGCGAATATTCTGGACAAATCTCCTTGTCGAAAATATTGGCGGAAATTTTATTGCCACAACCGAGTGATTCGATTTGCGTCGTTTAATAAGATCTGTCTCTGTGTGAATTCGATTATTATCTTCGACGGGAGTATCGCGCGAGTTTTACAAAATTGTGTTTTAGAGAAACTTTATCGAGTTCTCGTAAGTTTAAATAACCTCAACCTCTCTCCGTCACAGAGACGGGATTTTTTTAGTTCGATTGTTTATAGCCGTTCGTCGTGTCTTCCGATTATATCGTTCTAAAAAAAAAAAACAGCTTTCGTATTTTCTTTCCGGTTCGTTTCCTTCGATACGAATGTGTGTGTGTGTGTATCACACACGCGGCACACACACACGCACAGAAACGACGGCGGTTTATTTCTTGCTCTCGGTGAAATTATCGGAATAATCGATTCTCTCGCGTCTTCACGCGAGCGCGTACGGATGGATAAACGTGGGAAAATCGCGCAGGCAGAATGTTCTCTATAACATCTCTCGCCTCGCGTTCGGCTTACTCCGCATTTTCCTAGATGACGTTTCTGCCAGGAGAAGGATCGACTTCGCAAATATATCGCGTTCATCCTTGCGCAACGAGCGCGATTAAATTAATGCCAAGCCAGTGGGGACCAGGCTCTCGTCGTCTTGACACGAGATAAGAGAACGACGACGATCTCACGAGAAAGAGAGAGAGAGAGAGAGAGAGGAGAGAGATTAAAGGGAATTACACCACAGTTGTTCCTATCGATTACAATTTGCGTTTAGGAGTTTCAGAATCCGAGAATCTATTGTTGCCGGATGTCGTCGTCTTGTAATTTAGTGCGTGATAGGGAATCGCAAATCGCTCGTTGTCGTCCTGCGTTCTCGTCGTTCAACGTCTCGTGATTCAGGCCAGCCTCCGGGCTAATTGTCTCCGTGCAATCCGGCCTGCGGTCGGACTCGAAGCGTTTTCGTAGGCGTCGGTGGCCGCATCGGTTACCGACGGCGGTCGCTTGCAAACCGCACCGCGTATTAGCGGTGCGCGTACGTGTAATGCTCAGGTGCGACGATTTTGTATCGACAGAGGTCCACAACGGAGGACAACATTGGGTTTCCTCGCGAGGAATGGCAATCGACCAACCGGGCCGACCGGGTCGATCGATCGATCGATCGCGCCGCGTGCATACCCATTAATCCGTCGTGTTCCTTCACGACGACAGGCTATAAAACACCCTCGGAAAGTATTTCCGTCACGTTGGCAATTTCCTTAAGAAGCGCGCAAGACGCGCGCCCATTTTCCTCTCGCCGAGTCAAAGACACACTCCCCCGGTAAGTATCGTAATCCGCACTTCGCGGGATTCCTGTCACATGTCGAAAGCGGAAAGAAGGTCACTCGATCATTCGCCGTTTGATCGACGAGCTGTGTGTATGTGTGTGCGAGAGAGAAAGAGAGAGACGAAAAATGAAAATATGGTCGATAGGTATGTATTAGGGAGAAAAAATCGAGGCTGCTCTGCTGCTTGTATTCGAGGATCAATCAATAAAGGAATATTTCCCTCTTCTCATCTTCCCCTCAATGATTATTACATCACTCAATAATTGCTCCTCCTTCATCAATACGTACGGGCGTACCTTTATACGTGATCAAACGATCACGTGTATCTTCATACACATTTATTCTTTATAGTGTGTGCGACACATGTATACATAATACATATATATATATAAATAAATTTTTTTTCCCTCCCCGAATATTATCCTTCGACGAATCTGACTCTCGACTCAATACGTACACGCGCGTGTTGTTTTCTCTGCGGCGACTACAGAGCTTGCAGGGCCTTTTAAATAGACCACACTGTTCAATCAAATCATTTTTTACATTCCCTCGCAACCACCCTTATCCTTCTCTCTTCCCTCCCCCCATTTCCAGCCTGGAAGCGTAAGGTAAGTCCGCTCGATCCAAGAAGATCCTCCCCCGGTCGCGCGCAGGGAAGAAAAGATCAATTTCTCCCTGATCGCGGCCGATCTCGCGGCCGTCGATGATCGTGGCGCGTGTAACAAAAGTGTTGCTTGTTCGTTTGAAATCGGGCGTGTATGAGAGCGAACCAAAAGAAAGAGGTGTTTACATCGAGTTGAGAAAATAGGAGGAGAACACGAGCCAGCTCGGGGGAGTAGCGTGCATCGTTTTACGTCCCTTCGAAATTCCTCTTGTGGTATTTGTATCAAGAAATATTTCGCGAGATATTGCGTGTAAAACAAAATACCGCGAGAAAATCAGAAAACGTTTGATAGCGCAACAGTTTTGTACTCATCTTTTAATTTTTCGCTAAGTCTAAAAAAAGAAAACTCAGGGTATAAGTTGGCACATCGCGCCATTTTATCAGAATTGTTCGGAAATCGCTTGTAAAATCAATTATCAATTACTTTGATTTTGGCATTAAGTTGAGAGAGAGATATATTCCAACGGGCCATCAGAGACATCTGTGACATCATAGACGGCCAAACGGACTAATGATACAACAATGGACAATCCGGGTGTATCCTGAATACGATCATGGAAGCTATTGATGTGGCAATCAATATGCCTACCTGGTCAATGAGTGCGCGTCTAGTGATTGAAAATGGGCTAACGGGTTGCGTTCCTATAGAAACATCTCTCAACCGTTAATTAATTAGCCGCAAAACGGTTTTACGATCAATGATTCTCTCATCTTTATAACATACCTCAAATTGCATTGGCAATCTGCCGATTTACAAATCGGAATCTCGAATTAAAAAAGACTCTTCAAACAAGATATTTCGAAAGTTCGCACCCCGAAGTGTCATATTATCGCGCTTAAAAATCTCAAGACCCAACAAAAGCAATCTACTTCCCAGAAATGTAATTTATTCGTGCTAAAACGGACGTAATTAATATAAATACGTGTAATTAAGATAATTATCATAAAAATTAAAGACGGCTTAGATATTTCACAAGATATTTTTAGATTCTAATTTGCGAGCGCTTACACATTCACGTACTAAAAAATGAAAAATTCTCCATAAAGAAAATTCTCCCTCACATTTGAAGATAAAATGGGGCGCGATATTTTATTTTATTTTTTTTTCACCGGTCGTCTCGGTGGGGCACATATAATTCGGTAAGCCGACTAGAGAGAGAGAGAGAGAGAGAGAACAGTGGATTATTTTCTGCGGTTCCCGTGCCGCGTTCCACGTGCCGTTCCGACGAGCGTCGCGACGACCTAATTGAGTTAATAGGAAGGAATCTGGAGGATCACGGCGCCACGATTGTACGACCCGGGAGAGAGAGACCGGTAAAGCCGTCGGTAAAGTCTCCGCTCGATTTCCGGCTCACGTCTAGGCACTGGCGGACGTGCGGATTATCGTTTTTCATCGCGCTGGATTTCGGGCGCGCCTCGTTTCGCCGCTAGAATAATTGATCGTCGTCTAATACATTCGTTTTAACGTTAAACCTGAGCCTGAGCGCGCGCGCGACTTTGTAATGTATTGTATATCGGAGCGATCGGCGGCACTAATTGGCGCCGGCTGGTTCGTTAATCGCCGGAATAATGTATAGTAGCTTAATCATTTACGAGCACACACACACACACACACACACACTTAGCCTAACGCCGGCTAGGAACCGATCTCGGGTTTTAGACACAGAAACACGTGAATACAAGGAGCAGCGGTGTATAACTTGCGTCTCACGTTTAACGCCTCGATTAAATCGCCGACGATAATTCGATTCGTTCGACTTCGAAACTAATTCTTATCAAGTATAAACAAAAAGTTAATAGGTTTCTTAATATATTTTATGTATTATCTTTTGCAATAAATTGCTACGTTTGTTTTTGTTTTTTAATATAAATACATTTAACTCTCACGTTCGTTCTATTTGTACGTCAAGAAGATTCTTTTTACAATATTATTTTTTAATATTGTTTGTCCCGCGGTTGTTTAAGATAATGAGAAACGAATATTCCGATCAAAAGGAAAGAAAATATTGAACGAGATAGGGAAAGAGGACGCGTGTGTGTAAATCTGATGAAAATAGGTTGGCTTTAATTTAGCGGATTTATCGCTGCCGATTGGGATCGGAATCGGGAACAATGACGATGTGTTTCCGCGGAAAAGGAAATGGCGCGCTCGTATGTCGATTTCGGCAATTACGGCGCGCGACATATCGCGCGATATGCGCAATTTTTTCGAATAACGCGCGCGTTATTCCATCGTCGATAATCGCGCCATTCCGCTTGCTGCTGTGCGCAGCGATGTTGAAATAGATTTGCTCATGCGAAACCGAAAGAGAGACATCGTATAGATTATATAATTGTAGTACTCGCGGATTTCTGATTGCATTAATTATGAACCTCTCTCTTGCCCGCGCGCGCGCGCGCGCGCGGCGCTCTTGCCAGTTAGTTAATCGATCGATTAGTATCAATAACAATATCGCTGTTTCGCAAATTTCCGCCCGCCCACTTGTACGGCGTTCACAATTCAATTTCGCGCGAGATATATCTCCTATCTGCGTCCCTCTTAATTTAAAACTATCCTCGCTAATTTTTTTTTATACATCGTACTTTATCGCGCGCGACAACCGGAACGTCACCGGGACACAAAAGAATCATCGAACGAGGCGCAAATCACACGCGCAAATATTCTCGAACGTGGCAATTATCAGGTACGTAAAACAAAGTGCGAACAAAAAAAAGAGAGAGACTTTCATTGTTACTACGCAGCAAGTTAATTAAAAAATAATGCAATAAATAATTTTATATTTTGAGCAGATTTTTGTGCCAATTTCAGCATGGCCGTTAAAAAATCTTCAGTGACTTTTGCAGCTTGCGAACTCAATTATGAATTTTAGCCCCTCGAAAAGAGACGAGAGAACATTGCGTTCCTCTTGATTTACTGCGGAAAGTTATTTGGATATCGTCTTTTGAATAAAATACTCTCCATCTTGAGACGTCGGCTGAAGCTTCGGAAAGAGGGAATCTTTTTTTTTTTTTTTTTTTCTACGCAGTACGCGCGACCCACTGCTTTCCCATTTTTGTCCTTCATTTGTTCTATCTCTTTTCTTTTCTCTTGCTCTCTCTCTCTCCCGTTCTTTCTTTCTCTCACCGAGAGCAACTTTGGTGATAACTGTCACTCCGAGACCTCTCCGCTTTTGTCGTATCGAGTCACTCATATTCCAAGAGAGAGACAGGAGAAAAATCGGGCACCGACGAAATTTCACGCCCAGGCGCCGAGCGGCATTTTATTCCTTCTCCACTTTTTTCTTCTTTCTCTCTCCCTTCTCTCTTTCTTTCTCTTTGACATCGAAGTTTCGTACATCTTCCACGAAGGTATCTCATAGAAAATTCATAGTTCGCCGAGTTATAATAATACCGTCCGGCGATACCGAACGACGTTATGGTGAAAAGTTTCGTAACGGTTGAGATGTAAAAAAAAGATTCGAGTAACCGCGACGTTATTAAAAGAAAGAAAGAAAGAGAGAGAGTGAGAGAGAACGGCACGAAATTTATTCTTCTTTTGAGAATAAGATGAGACCGGTGTAGAGAGAAGATGGAGACGGTATATCTGAACTACAGCTTCGCGGTTTTCTTTCGGCCTTGTCTGTTTTCATTTTTCCCGCGACACTCCTGTGCGACGTGTCACACTTGGTCTGAGAAATTGCCTCTCGAATTAAATTCACGGCGCTTTGACTTATAATAATTTCGCATCGCCGTCGCGGCATCGTGGCCGAGCAATTTGTTTCTCAGCCGGGAACTGTTCTTGATGAAACGAGAATGATTTATAACGCCCGTACACCGCAAGAGATCGAAGCAAATTTCAACAAGGTTAATAAAAGAGAGGAAAGAGATTAAAGAGATTATGTCGCGATACAGCTCTTCGAATTTTCACGAGTTTCACATTCGGATTTCATAGACGCGGCGACGACGGTTAATTGAAACTCAAAGAACTATTCGAGCGCGCGCGCAAATCGTTTCGATGCAGTTACCACTGTCGTTGCGCGTTTTCGCACAATGCAGAACAATTTTCCGGGGGGTGAACGTTTCCAACCCTCTCCGATGTCAATGGCAAAACCGTCCGAGGCACGCGAATCGCGCGTGGATATAACCGGCGCGTCGGAGTTCGCTAAATCGAAATTCCATTCTCCCACGGGTCCCACTTTGGATCCTGGAAGCGGAAGTGTCCACACCGCACGTTCCGCGGCTCGCGACTTCATCGATAAATAAAAATTGAATGTACCCGGGGATCATTTTCTCGACTCGCGTTCGTGTATATATATAACTCGCAATCATACCGTTCAAAATCTAAACCGAAAAAAAGTTCCATTTTTCCTCACACATACACGGCTGCGCTTTTGTAAAAATAATGTTTTGTTTTTTTATTGTTGAATTTATTATTAAATGATCAAAGAAATCTACTTTGTTATCTGTTTCCGAACTATTTTATTTGTTTTCACAAATAAAAAAAAAATTCTCTGATTTAACATTTAGATTAAATAAAGTTTCGCGCACACATTCGTAAATGGGAGTGAAATTCTATAGGAAAATTGTGCGATGTGAAAAATTATTCTAGCAATTTAACGCGCTTTGTACAGCTTTTTCACCCGATTTCTGTGCCATTGTTAATAATGACATTTTTATTTTACATATTAAATTTTCTGTGTACAATTACTCGTTGCGCGTTACAAATCCCCGAACTGGCTCAAAAAACAAAAAAAAACTAACGTGTCAAAGCGTTTTCTCGTGTGTGCGTGCGCGAATTTGATACGTAAGTTTGTTTATCGTTTCACGAAAATATCTGTATTATCCTAACTCCGTTCGATCTCGACCCCGGATACGAGATCGAGCGAGAAAACGAGGCGGAACGAATATTCGGACGGAGCTGAACCCTGCGAGACACGGAGAGAGTGGTCGGAGTTTTGTTTTGAGATTATCGAGAAAACATCCGCGCCGATAAAACGGCAAGGAGAAGGTACCGTTCCCGCGAGATTTCCGTCGACAATTCGGTCGAGTTGCACGAGGGGGTGGACTCGGCTCACACACAATCGAGTGCCACACACGTCGAAAACCTATCCTCTTCTTTTTTATTTTTTTTCCACCTCTCCTCGATCGGTTTTTCGCGCTCGAGTCGCGCGCGATGTAGGAAATAAATCCTCGTCGTCCGTTCGGCGAAAGTCGTGTTGACTCCGACGCGGTTCAGCTCCGGTCGATTTCTCTTTGTCGACGATCGACAGGGAAGAACGAGCGAGCGGCCGGCGTCGATCGCGTCCTTCTCAAGGAGAACGCGACCCGTCGGCGCCGCCGCTCGTTGTGAGCATGACGCGCGACGACGAGCGAGAAACGGATCATTGAGCACAGGTGGGCTACGACTGTTTCAGGAGTGACCATCTTGCTATCGCTGACGGTGTTCCTGAACCTCGTCGCCGAGACCCTGCCGCAGGTCTCCGACGCAATACCCCTGTTAGGTACCAACACTAAAAAAAAAAAAAAAAAAAAAAAAAAGAAGACGAGCGTCGAAGTAAACCGATGTGCGTTATCGGTTCGCTGCGGCGACTATAAATTGATCGTTGAAAAATCGGGAGAGCGTACGCTCTCTCTCTGGAAATCGTGGAGAGATCTCTCTATACGGCGAGATCCTTCGGGGAAAGTCCCGTCCGTTAATATTTAAGGAAGAGCCGGTTAGCTTTTCAGGTCTTTATAAATCTTCCATAAGGGTTTTCGCGAATTTAAAATTGAATCACAAGAATTTAAAATATAAGGACGTGCTTCGAAGAGGTTTCCTGTCCGACCTTTTTGAATTTTCAACGCAATTTTCTCTTCCTCGTGAGAAGGTCCGTGCACGCTCGTTCTCCGGATACATTTTGATTTTCCGTTATATTTACATTTGTACAAGCGCAATATTATAAGAGAAAAATACATACGCGCGCGCTAGAAACGCGAGGGAGGCGAACTATGTGGATTAGACTCTCCTTCGTTCGTTTAGCCGCAACTGTGTCTCGTTACACCGACCGAAAACTCGCGGCTAACAGACATTTCAGCATTATTTATAATATTACGAGAAGCACTTCCCCGACGGGTCTCGCGGCGACGACGACGTTGAGCGAGAGAGGCGTGGCGGCGCCCTGCAGCTGAAACGAAAGCGCTCTTTTATGAAGGAGAATCGAGAATTGTGTGGAAATTCGAGAAGCGGTGGAAGAGAAGACTTGTTGTGTTTCCGTTTGGTCGGTTTTGTTTTTTTTTGTTTCTTTTTTACCCGGATAAACTTCTCTTATCCGAGATACGCATCGGTAAACAAACTTAACGTTCGCCGAACGATCGCGTGTGTTTCCTTTCGAATCGCGCGGACAGAAGGAGCGGAAATGTGACTTTCTCGAAAACTCGAGCGGGTAGTTCTCGAGAAATTGAACGCGATTCATATCAGTTCAGATGCAAAGCTCGAAACTTCACTAGTTCCGCATCGATAGACACGTAATCTCTCGAAGAATAATCGTTCGAAAACTCGGACACACGATTTGCTGATATTTGCAAAGTTCGCGGAGCAAACGCGGTCTTTCTTTCTATTGTAATATTCAATGTCTCGCTTTCAACGATCCAATTAATGCGAGTGTCGACATTTTGCGGAAACTTACGCGACGCTGGGTTTAAATTATAACTTTTTTAATATAACAAGTTTTATAAAATTTGTTTCGCTATTATTAATTACCGCAGATAAAAATTTCTCTCTCTCTCTTTCTCTGTTTCAGCTTCTGTATATAATTGTTATTGAAAAACGTTCTTAATACTGAAGTTTTGTATCAACTGGAAGTTACTGATTGCGTCAAATCAATCGAGACGAAAGTTTATTGCGGCCATTACGAATCCTATACAACTTTTCCCCGAGTCAAATAACAACTCAACGAGAAAATCCGGAAAAGCAGTACCTATAGACGGGAAAATTTCAATCTGCAAAGTTCGCGCAAAGATATCTATTGGGAATCGGGAGACGTCCAAACGCGGCAATGGAAAAGAAGCTGGTAAAGTACTAAGTACATTCGCAGTTGTTATTGCCAAAAAACGAGAAAGTCGGAATTCCGGGGAGATGAGACAGACGATAGAAATAAATAAATTTATTGCCTTCTCTCAGTGCGCCGAAATTTCCCCGTGCTAACTTCCATCGGCTTTAATTGAGTAAGTTAACAACGCAACGAGACACACAATTCTCCTTGAATTTGGCACACATACTTTTGCCAAACAGTAGTCTGATTTTTTTGTTCTCTCGTTACGTCCGATATCTGCATCTATTTTATATTTTCTCTTTTTCCTTTAAATGCGAAACAGTTTTATCTCATTAAGAAACGCGTCTCACATTTCTTAATGAGTATTTATTACTGCGACTATTTTCCCTTTTTGTTTTTTTTCTGAACATTGCATAAGTAATTAGTGTTTCCAATTACTTAAGATACAATTTCGAATATGTGCGACATTTTTCATTTTCGATACGTAAAATATATTTTCAAACTTCAAAAGTAAGCAAAGAATCTTGCGCTTTCGAGTCACGAAAAGCTCATTTAGACGGAGTATGTCATCGTCCGCCAAGAGTCTGAGAATCGATCGCACCTGTCGATTCTCCGCCGTCTTTCTTGTCGCCGAACGGTTACGCGGTTCATTCTCTTTTTTTCGGCATTTGCGCGCGTCATCCATTTTACGAGGAGTGACGCCTCCCGACGGTTTTTTATCGAGTCGCGATGATCAAAGTAAATTAAACGCGTCCATCGCGTCTCTCTTTGCCATTACGTGCATTCGCGTTGTGACTTTATAATCGACGGCGCGTTGCCCTCCCGATAATATACGAAAAAACTGTCGAAAGAAGAATCGGCACGGTTTTGACGCGGAAAGAGCGAGAGAAAAATCCGTCACGTTTTTCGCGACTTGCAAAATTAATTAACAGCTAATCAAAGAGAGAGGAAAAGAGAGAGAGAGAGAGAGAGAGAAGACCTCGGCGAAGCTTTTACGGCGGGTTTTTGGCAAAAAAGTAACGCGTTCCGGGGAGAGGACAGTTCGTTGGGAAATTAATATCTGTCTACCGTCAGATAAAAAACGACGCACGCTCGGACTGAGCGCGCCCATCGATTTCCGTGACGCGCTTTTGCATCCGCGTTGTCATGTCGAACTTGTCCCGTGGCAAGAAATCCGATGCCGCCCTCGTGTACGTAACACGCGGGACAGAGTTATCCGAAACATCTTTTTGCAGCTAAACCTTCCGTGCGCTTTACGTGATGTGTGTATGTGTTCGCTTTTATAATAACTGTAAGATATTTTCCAAGTTTTTTCTCGACCGACAATTTGCGATCACAAATTACTCTTGCTTGTTTTTCTGTAAGAAGAATGTCAGTTATTAATTAATTAATTAGCGAGACAAGTAGTGCAGATGCAAAACTTCTTATTTTGAAATTATTCCAAATTAAAAATTATTTATTCGAATATAATTTTAATAAAAAACTGACACACACACACACACACTAATTATATTTCAGTAAGAACAATTAGTACGAAATCGATCAAGGAATTTTTGTAATTTTTTATGTTCAATCCCTTTGTTTTTTCGTTAAGATCGCGCGCAATTTTCCGCGAACGTATTTTCTCAAAACTGATTATGCAGTTTTGTGGATTGCGACATTTTTTTTCGCGCGGGAATTCAGATATTCGTACGCACAAGTGATCGAAGAGGAGGAGGACGCTCCGGCAAGTGGCAACCCGACGCGAAGTTCTCTCTCTCGCGCAAAGTGCCCGCTAATTAAATAGTATTCGATGCAAAGCAAGTTCAAAACGGCGCGTTATCGTTTTGCCACTTCGCACGGCCACTCGATTAACGTACTTATCTCGAGAACATCATAAAGCGCCTCGTGATCAAACGCCGCCGGATCCATTCATCTGGAATTCGGAAGGATTCTCGCTTCGCCGATGTGGGAAAACTAAATACGGGCGAAGTTCGAACAGAAAAGAACGAAAGAAAAATACAGAAAATAACAAGCGGCTCTAATACATTTTCTCTCTCTCTTTTCCCATTTTATGCGCCTTCGCGTATATTTCCTTACTCGTCGCATTTATTTTTGCAGCACACTAATATCGCGCGTTCTCGTGCGCGCGTTTCTACGGAGTAGCGAAAAAAAAAATTGCGAAAAAAATTTTTTATAATGACGATAATTTGTTTTACGTGTAAAATGCGTATCGATCCGGAATTGCGAGAGAGAGGCGCGCACTTCTTCGGTTAAGCGTTAAAGGGCATGAGAAAGTTTGCCTTTTTGCGTATTTAAACGCGCGCTTTGTGCCGACGCGGAAACGCGTCACGTTCTTTTCCTCAAAGAGGAAGGTAGTTGAAAAAAAAGAAAAAAAAAAAGAAAAAAAGGTTTTTTTCAGAATACGCCGCTACGTATGCTTAGTTCGCTCCGCTCTCACAGAGACAGGAAAAGAGAGAGAAGAGACCCTCATTCGTGTATTTCCTCATTTCTGCAGCCACGCGCGTCGCGCTCTGACATCGCTTCCGCGCTTGCTCGTTTTACTGTGTCTAATCCAGCAAGATGCATCGGCATCGTTCCGTCTTCCCCACGTTTCCGCTCTCTCGCGAGGGATTCTCGCAACAATCTCTCATGCCGTCGGCGCGCTATCTCGCGTATTCACATATTACATGCACTCTCTCTCGAAAACGCAAAGTTCCGCGGCGACGTTCTATTCGCACCGTCATTTGGAATGCCACTAACACGTGCGAACACGAATTTCAACTTAGCACGCATCGGGTGCGAAATCATCCGACGCGGCGCGGAGGTATTTTCTTCTTTGCGCGTGGCGCGTTGCGTTTGACAAAAAAAGAAACAAAGTATCTTCGATAGTTTCAGTTGGAAACTTAGTAAGGCGAAAGAAGTAGAATTTAATGAAAGCTTCGAGCACAGACGGAGGCTGCTTGTAATTTTGTTTCGTGAGAAAATAAAATGCGCTCAATGAAGAGAATGTAAAATTAAAAGTGTCGTCGAAGGCGTCTCCCGGGGTACTAAGTTTTTTTTTCCAGATACCTTTGTATATTGTTTAATGAGTTTCAATATTGAACGAAAGAGAGAGAGAGAGAGAGAAAAGCGCTAAGTGAAACGAAAAAAAGAGCGACAAAAGCGTGACTTGAACTGAAGCGAACGAGTTTTCTCCATCACCACCGATTTCTCGAGCGAGAGAACGCAAAGCTGCTACACATCGGTAACGTGAAAATTTATTACGCCGAGAATTAGCGCGTTGCAGCAACAGGACGAAGTCCCTCCCGAAATCGCCTCCCGCGAGTGAAACAGACCGCTTCACGTTCGTAAAGTCCGAAAGCGAAACTTTTCGCGAATACGAATGTGCGCGGCAACGAACGTGACGGCACGAATGAGGATGACCGCATGTGTGTGCGTGCGTAAACGATGCATATAGCTTTATTTCTTTCTACCTCGCTTCGAGTTCTCCGAGCGGAAAAACGCGCATCCTTGTATTTCCTTCATCACGGGGGATGTAACTCCGATTTTCGCAAACTTTTGCCTCAATTGATCGCTTCGGAACGATCCCATCTCCGTGCCGGAATATTTCGAAAGTGTTAAGTGTCAAAGACAGACAGACAGACAAAGAGATAGAGAGAGAGAGAGAGGGAGAAAGAGAGAGTGACAGATATTATCAGCATATTTTTATTCGATCTTTCAGTCATGAGAGAACGTCACAATGCTTTTAATTTTATCGTATTTTTAATTAATTAATTTAAATTTCGTTGTATTTAATTTTCGTCCCGCATTTGATCACTTTCAAGACTTACATTGTTAATACATCTCTGATTAAAAAAAAAAAGAAAAAAACTGAATGTAATATTTGGAAAGAGAGCAATTCACTTAAATGTATATTATTGGAGTCTTCGAATAAACGATCCGAGACGATCATATGAAGTTGAGATTAAAGGATGAGTTACGAATGAAAGTTATGAGAAAGAGAGAAATAAGCTGCGCTTCTCTTATCGATCAAGAGAGTTACTGCAGCAAGATGAGGTAGAGAAATGGATCAACGGACAAGTGTTCAATTTAAAATCCAATTCACTTTCCAAGAGTTTTATGTACACGCCATATATTACATAATACGTAGAAGATTTATTATTTTGAAAATAAATTGAAATAGATAAAGAATATATAAACAAAAAAGTTGTTGAAATTTGTTCTCTCTCTCTTTATCTCTCTCTCTTGAGTTTTATTTATGCTTCTTTATTAAATAGTTAATAAATCCATCATCTCGGATGATCTATTTTCGAATCGAGTTTTCTCTCAGAGTGTCTTGCGTTTCTGTCGTTTCTGTAAGCGGGATGTTTAACTTGGCACCGAGCACGTTCGAAGCCCTCCGGCTTCAATTGGCCTGGCTTTTCTCGCGCCTCCTCACATCACAAATGGAAATCGTGGATGCGGGAGTGTTTGCAGCCGGAAAGACTCCGGATCGCGTGTTGTTGCGTCGTCTCTGCCGTTTTTCCCGAAACGGCAGAGTCTCGCGCGAGACGAGATCTGTTTTCGTCGGAGCACACGCTCGACCTGTTTCGCGATTATCCTTGACGCGCTCGCTCGCTCGCTCGCTCGCGAAGCACTTACTTCAACCGGGCGAATCAACCCGGTTTTCTCACACGCGCGAGCGCGAGCTGGCGAGCTTGTGTTTTCAATTCGAAACAATTTGATATCACAGCGAATGAAGCCGAGGAAAAAGCGCGGTGCTGATATTTCAACGCAGTATGCGAAAAACTGCTTCTGATTCCAATTCTACAAAATATTGAAGCGCCAGGTTTTCACAGAAAATAATACCGGAATCGATATATTCGATATATAACTCGCGTTCATCTCTCTGATCGTTCGCGTTCACAGATCGAGTAAGCTCTCAATCGCGTCGTTTAGAAAAAATAACGGAAGGAAAATAATTAATTGTGAGATTTGCGAGAGAGAGGTGTGCAAGATATTGGAAAAATAAAATTTATTTTTCTTTTATTCGCGCGCACGTGCGCGCGTAATGAAAATCTTCACGAGATGTAAAATTTATTACATTTTGAAAAATCAAAAATTATTCAATCCGACATCACATCGAAAGAATCACGACATCAGTTTGCGTTTTTCCGAAAATTACAAATGCGAAAGCTTGCCTGTGCATAGGCACGAGGTCATTTTTTCCGCAATGCAACACATGAAACTTTGCGAGGCTCACGGAAACCGGGTCGTTTCGGTTTCAATATCGGCGCAAAACGACAGAGAGACAGCTCTCTTGTCTGATTTCTCTCCCCGCGAATGGGTAGCTCCGCGGAGCTAGCTGAATAATTCACCCCCTTACGTGCAATTGATTTTCCAATAAACCACCGACGACACGACACGAACACGTGTGTGCAACGTCTTGACGGCATGCAGTCGCGCGGGCCATAAAGAGACACAAACGTAGAATATATCCGAGAAACTCTCTCGTTTTGTGGGCCAATGCACCCCCGATACACGCGCTTTCCCCGATATTACGCTCACATGTGTCGCGAACGCGTGAAACAGAATGAATCCGAGAAAAATTTCACACAAAGTTAAACTAATTTTCGCCCGTGTTTTTCTACTACGGTTAGAGTCTCATTTTATAAAGTGATATTTACGTCTTACATTCGCGTCGTCGCGTTTTTCTCGGTATTTCACTTTACGCTTCGTGAAATATATATCTCGCGTCCTAATTTTTCTTTCTCGCGTCCTTGTTGTTGTTGTTGTTGGACATAAGACGAAGAGAAAACATTTATCCCGTTGCGCTGATTAACGAATACATATCCATAATTTTCAAAGCGCTCTCGTTAGGTCTGCAATCACGTCGCGGAATTAAATTCCTCGCGCGATAGAGCCGCTTTGAGCTTTACGAGGCACTTTGTCCGCCCGCGGTGCGACACTTACGGAGCGCGTTGTATACCACCTTCGCAAAACAGGTGAGACGCGCGCAACGACGTCGACCGGTAACTACTTAGCGCCGCAGTTTTATACGATGTTTTTTATTTTTATCTCTTCTTCTCAATTTCCTTCTCGGCGCACTTCAAAAATTAAAATTTACCAATTACCCGTTTGCGATAACGGTTCGGTTAAATAAAGGAACTTTGTATTTAAACAACGTCGAGACAACATTCGCACGCGAGGTTGCGAAGACGCTTTCTCCGACGAAAAGGCTAATCACAATTTGCATAAAAGCTTTAGCTGTGACACCGTGCGAGCGCAAAGACGCCGTTCTTCGTGGAAAAGGCGAAAAGCAAGAGCGCAAGGAATACTCAGGGCGAGAAAAACCTAAACCTTTTGTTGTTGGCTGTTTCTGCGATCCTCGTGTAAGGCGATACGCCGCACTTCCGTTCGCTCGTCACGTTCGAACGGTTTTGGTCGAAGCCAAGAACCGCCTTTCGTCTCTTTTTTATCGCTCGGTGCTCACGTAAAACACACACGCGCGCGCAAAAGTCTCGAGTCAATTGGGACGAAGTTTTAAACCGTTTATCTCAAAATATTTATTCGTATTGATATTTTTTTTTAGAAGAGTTTATCTCGCATTTATTGACCACAGGGAAGATATTATTTTACGGCGTTCTGTTTTTTTTATTTTTATTTTTTAATATAAAGTAACTGTCCCAATGACCGGACGAATATTGGATAAAAAATAATTATCAGGTCGGTGCAAAAATAATTGCGGTTTCTGTTATTTAATAAATAGATATGCGAATATTAATCCTAACAATTCTCTGTGTTTTAAGCATTTCAAAATTTATTTTGTAATCTAGTTATTTTTCAAACATAATTACATAATTAAAAATAAATATATCAAAATATATTTTGTAAATTAGTTTCTCTAATTTTATATGCAAATATTTCGGCGTAATTATTTCTTTAATAAAGAAATAAATGCAACGAACAACAAATAACATTTAATTATTATTTCTTTAATTAAGAAATAATAATGCGTTTGGCCGGCGGTGGTGCTTGTTCGTAGGGACACTTACCTTGCGAAATAGCGGAAAATGCTACATATAAATAATAACGTAACTGATCTCGAGTTCGGGTATTGTAAATTGTGCGTGTTTATCGCATTTGTATACCTTTCAGTTGAAAACGCTCGCTCGCGAATATATATCCGGGTGTCAGTTACCGGACGGGTTGTTGTAAATATTTCGTTGAACGTAAACGTTATGAGTAATATAGACATTTGCACTGCTTTGAGGTTGAATTTCTATGTTTCGGCTGTTGCGTTACAATTGAATTTCCTTCTCCGAGAAGGAAAACCAACCAGTTCGCCGCGGTTCGTGGTTTCTTTGCGAGAGCGAATCTGCAGCTTGTAGTAGCGCGCGGTTGTTTCTGTCTGCGAGAGGGGAACAAATTAACAACGACGTCAGGAGAACAAATTTTCGACTGTTTCACTTTTCCCGAGATGGTGTGCACACCGCCGCGAGAAGGAATGTCGGTACTCGTTGCGCCCGACGTGAGAATTTAGTCGAATAAGAGCGCGTTGTCTTAAACAAAAAATTAGCGCAATAAATAACAATCTTACCGCCGAGAGAAAAACTATTACTTTTCGTTGAAAAGTAATAGTTTATACATAGCAACAGAGAAAGAGAAAAACTCTGTTTAGACGTTGAAAAAAAAAAAAAAAAACCGCATGTTGAACGAAAAATTTGAACGAGAATATTCAGAGCTTACTTGATCTTCGACGAAAAAATGTCGATCGTATATTTTCTTACGCGGATATTGCTGTGTGACGATAATTCGCGGCTGTTAACGAACAATGAGAGGAAAATGAGAACAAAGCCAGGCCATTAAACCCTGACGAGAAAACGACGTTTGTTTGCTCCGCCGCAACGCCGTCTTTGATTTCCTTTTCTACGTTTCTCCACACGCTTAACGCTCTATTATTCTTTGATATTCTTCAAATTAAGTATATATATCCACATATATATGTGTATTTTACACGCACACACACATATATATATATTCATATACTGTGTAACACACCGCATATATATATATAATTTTGTTTTTTTTTGTACACATATTATGCATTCATACGCTGTTTTCCCCTTCGCTTCGTGTATCTTGTATATCTTTATCGATTGATCAGCACAAAATGCCAACAACAAACAACGACAAACTTACTTACTTACACACGCACGCATTTATTGACAGTGGTCGATAACGAGAAGACGTATCGGTTGCACTTAACGTTCTTCTTCTTGCATTCGCGGAGGTTTTCCGGCGAGAGACACGACGGACATTATTTCTTCTTCACGGTCGATCCTCGCGCGCGCTATTCTGTGGGGGAAACTTCAGCCCGTAATGCGTCATTGTCGTGTAACGAGGCGCGCTTCTGGAAACGCAACGGTTGTACATCACTCCGCCTCGCGGTAACATCGAGTTTAAAAAGCACCCCCTCATTATTCGCCGTGAACAATGGCGACCCGCGCACAAATGGCGGGGTACGGTACGTATACGCACGATGACGCGACGCGGTATCTCTCTCAGGCGCGTTTGTTCCAAACCGGTCCACCGACGACGAGAGAGTGACATTTTTTAGTTGCCGACCGTCCTAGAGAAACGATTATCTCTATCCGCCCGAAGCGCACCACTTCTCAGACGAGAGAGAACGAATGCATTTCGCAAATACAACTGCTTCATTCCACCCCTTTTTAACACCGTAAGTCGGTTTTTTTTTTGCGCCAAGCGAAAGAATCAGGGTGGTAACGACCTCGATTCAAGATACTCGAGCGTCAGTATCACGAAACTGATAAAAGTAACGACGCGCAAGAAAAGTGTACACAAACCGACAGTAGAATGTTCTTTAGTAAAACGGTGAAAATGAAGGTTGCGAAACAAGCAGATTGTAATTGTATTATTTCGTACATGTAAAACAAACCAACAGCCTGGACCTTTGCAAAGCCAATTTTTCGACCGACATGCAGTAAAATAATAACTTGCATCAATTATGCATTGCGTGTATCCCCTTTTGCTTGCGGAATCTAATAATTATATACGATCCCAGAATTTTGCTGTGATATGAATAAATAATTTTTTTTTCCTAGAGAGAGAGAATTTCTCTCTGTAATGTTTTTTTTTTTTTGGAACGCGAACGGCTTATATATTTTCGTTCATCCCCCTCCCCACCTGTACGCTGGTGCGATCGCACTGTTTCTCGCCCTTTGTATTGCTATTATCAATTAACGTTATTACCACCTGTCATGCCACGAAGTTCATATCTCACGATGCGCATTTCCGTTGCAATTAATTATCTCAAATGCGGGCTGAGTATCACGAGCAGAGTACGAAGGTTTTCACGCTTCTCTCGTTTGGACTCTCTCGTAATTTTGCGGAGCTGCTTTCGTTGTTTTCGTAGTTGCAACATGAAAGCTCTGCCCCTACCCCCTCTCTCTGTTCATACGTAGCTAAAAAATGTCACACATGTCTCCTGTATGCGCCTCTCGATAGTAATATATTACATATCCTTCCTTGTCCACGGTAGTTAGCACAACGTATATGCGAGTAATTAAAGAAAGAAAAAAAAAAACGTTGCAGGGAGACATCTCGCGATATCGAAAGATGAATTCTCTCTGCGTTACATATCTCTTTAATGTTCACGAGAGACGCGAGGTTGGAGCGCGAGGACAAATTTACAGAGAAAAGATGAAGAAGAGATCTCAAAATTGCGACTTTGAGAAATTTTTTCCGCATACTTCTGAGGTTTTCGCGAACATTCAAAGAACTTTTTTTTTTTTCAATTTTTCTTCGAATTCGCAGAACCGAAAACGAAGCTTTCTGCAAACGCGCGTGAAAGTCACTTTCGTCCCTTACGGACGGCGTAATTGACATGCGACTCGGGTCCTCTTTGACTCGGCGATCTTTCGCATACGGCGCGCTCTCGTTAGTTCTACGCGAATTTTAGCATCGCGAACAGCGCGCGTCACCTGCAAGTAACCGGAAACCTCAATTACTCGAGAAAAACTCGTCCCCGATGTCGAAGAGAGAAAACCGAGCGCGCATCCCGAGATTCCAGCACGCAAATTCGAAATTCAAATAATTTTTCGACCGACAAAAAATTTTAATTCTGTCGATCGCGCATATGAACTCCGGAATTTGGCAAAATGGTCCGTAAGAGAGTTTCCTGAAAAGAGTTTCTCTTTGTGTGCGCGCAAATCATAGAGTCGTTAATTTTCTAAACCAGTAAGTGAATATCTCGGTTCGAGAGGTAAGTATTTATACATCATGATCAGTTCAACCACGGTTAAATTGATTTTAACTTGGAAGCGCAGAAAGTCTACACACTCGCAAAAAAAGAAAATAAAAAAGATTATTATTTTCCTTATCGTTGTTTTTTTTTCCCCCTTCGAAAACAGAGAAGAGATAGAGAAAATATCGTTGCTGCGACTACGATGTGTCATTAGAATCTTTATATCGATGTTTTTTCTTTTCTCGTTTTCTCTTCAGTTATCTCACGAGTTTTCCTTAACTTCGAGCACAATGTGATATTTTGCAATTACCGTTGAACGATGTATTGTCCGACGCGTCAAGGACGCATTACGCGCTGAAGGATCGCTTTTGTGCGTTCGGGCTCGAGCGCAAAATCGTGCGCGCGCGCGCGAAGACTTATCTGCGAGAATCGAAGAGAGAAAGTGCAGCTGCGTGTGAGAATGAAGAGAAGAGACGGTGCGCGCGCGGGGACAGGAGGAAATTGAGAGGAATTAAACATCGTTTCTCCGGCGCGCGGGCGAGCGCGCGCTTTTAGAGCTGTCGGATAGGATAACGTCGCGCGACTCTAAAAGGAATTGAATTTGACGGAACATCTCGTTGCACTTGCCCCCATTTCCGCGGCCTCTGATAATCGCGCGAAAGACAAGCCGCCCGTTGTTCCAGTTAAGTCGACGGTGCCGTCAACTTGAATTTCCCGACAAGCGCGGCCCGTTTGCGCGTCGTCTTTCCGGAGAACTCGATTTCCGATTCGTCGAATGACCGGGGAAATACACTCGACACACGCGCACACACACAAGCCGCGGCCGTGTCGTCCCTCCCGCATCGTCGATCCGCGCGCACCAATTTTGCGCGTTTGCAAATGTCGCAACGAAACACACACACATAATTAACACGACACTTTATGCTGCGTACACGAACACAGTCACATTATTTATTTCTTTTCTTTCACATCGAACTCTCTCTCATTCGCTTTCTCGTTTTGCCGCACTGCGCTACAATTCGCGATCTGTTTTCACTTGCATGAATCGATATGATCGATATTAACGAAAACCACTTCTCTACTCTCGGTGTATATCGTTGTCTTTTTTAATTTATTTCTCTCCTCGTCATTTCTCTTCACTGTTTCACACCGCTGGCCACCCACTCGTCGTCACCTTATCACACGATGAGAAAACATTTACACTTCTTGCGACGTACTACCGAGATGCAATCTGACCGAGATATATATATTTATTTGTGTCTCTCTGGCGAGCTTCTTCTTGTTTTTCTTTTTCCTTTCTTTCGCCACCGTTTGCCGTTGCATAATTATCAGAGAGTCGATTTACACTTCTGTCTCTATATCTGTCTATGTCTCTTATTCTCTTTCAACTTCTCTCAGTTCGTGTCTCTCTCTTACTCTATCTCTCTCTCTTCTGTTTCCATTTCTTGATTTCTCTTCATTTTCACCTTGCAAGCTGCTGGTTCGTTGGGTTTTCTAAAAATGCCTGTATTATTCGGACATTGCCTGTAACACTATATATATATATATATTGCTTTCCACATATTCTACGTTAAGTATACACGTGTAATGTCTGTTGGTGTTGATATGTTTCGTATATTTACGAGCGGTATATATTATATATATATACATATATTATATATACATTTTAAATATTTTATATCTATATTATACATGTACATAAATGTGTATAATATACATATACATATAGTGAAAAGCTACATTTGTGTGTGACTACATTTGTGTGTGTGTGACTCACAAGTGATATATATATATTATATATATAGTTATATGTGCACGGATGCGATATCGAATGATGAACGTTGCTGCGTGTGCGACGGCACTTTAGGCGTGTGCGAATTCGCGTGATCTGATCGCGTGACCCGCGCGCGTGTGCCCCCACGTGCCGCGCGCGGCACATGTGCGCTTCTTTTTTGCTTCTTTTTTTTTTCGGGCGACAAAAGAAGGCGAGGCGCAGCCGGGAATTGCATCGCTAATTGCGCTCGTCTGTCCTTCTCGGGGGAGATTGCTTTGTTAAAAATATTCTTCAAGCGCTCGCATTTCTCATCTCACGAGAACGACCTCTCTCTCGCGCGCGAAAACGCAATAAACGTTGCGTTGCAATTTTTATTGCGGCCCTCACAAACACATCTCCCCCGAAGTGTCCTCACCGCGCCGCCGCCTTGTGTGTCGCGCGTGAGATCCCGATTCGTCTCAGTCGCGTGTTTCCATTTTTTATTCGCGAGAAATTAATTGTTAAAAGAAAGATTCGAGAGAGGAAATGTGTTTCGAGCGTGTAACATCTTAGAGTGTAACGCGCACATGTTTGACACATCGGGAAGAAAAATTAGACTTTTTATCAATCAACGCGTTAGAATGTTTCAGGAGGCAAGACTGTGTTTCGGGTTCTCACCGCGCGTTTGTTCGCGGGCGACGCGTAAGTCGTTTCGGAAAAAAAAAACCGCGACAATAATTGCACGTGGGGCCTGGCCGCGCGCGCACGCGCGCACAATTACGCGGGCGCATTAATTCACGCTTTATAGACCGGTATATATCTGTCTTCGCTCCCGTGTCGGCGGCAACGTTTAGCGCAATACGTCCCGGCACACCCATTCCCAGGTAAATGAAATCAGCTTGAGCTTCGTCCGACCTTCCGGCCCTTCGCGTCTCTTTATTTTCCTCCTCTCTATTCCATTTGTTCATTCCCTCCCTCTGTCTTTTTCTCGCTTTACATCGCCCTCTTTCTTTCTCCCGCTCAATTCTCTCTCGTATCCCATCTCCAATATTGTAATATACACTCCACTTGTATCTCCTCTTTACCTTTCTATCTTTTCTGAATTTATCTTCTCTCTATCTCTCTCTCTTCATTCTCTTCCCCCGCATCTCATGTTTTTTTCCCCTTCAACCGTTCCCCTTGTTTCGAGACGGTGCGTAATATCGATCTAGCGAGATGACAAGAGGTAAGATTCAGATCGTGCGCGAAGCGAGATATCGCAACCGTCGACGTTTTTTTTTTTTTTTTCCGCTCGTAAGCTTGAACTTTTTTTTTCTTTGTTTTACAAAATAATCGTTAGTCGATTTAATGCTTACACACTTTAAAAAAAAAAAACCACACGCTTGTAGACCTCGGGTCTTTATTAATAATTAAAACCTCTTTGCGGGAAAACACGTGTCGTGACACGTTACGTTAACTGATAAACGTTCGCGCGCTTGCGAGCATCTCGCTGCCACACAAGAGGAGCATCGTCGCAGAAGGGCTTTCACGTAGGACGAGCGTAACTCTCACGTATAAAGCGATCGCGTTGAAATATTCATTGACGATATAACATCTTGTCTCTTTGTGCGAGGCGGGGAGAACAACCGAGTTCTCACCGCTGCGAGAATCGCGTGTCCTCTCTGTGTCGCATGTGTCGCGCGGCGGAAGGACGTGCGGACATTCCCAGCGGACATTTTAACGCTCGCCGATACGCTTTGACAAAGGGCGGTGCGAAATCGACAATGAATTAGGCGACGAGGTTCCGGTAAAGAAATATATCTCGGAGAGAGAATAAAAACCGTCACACTGAAGAAATCTCTCGTCTCGTTCCGTGAAAAAAAAAGTAGCTCCGATAACATCAAGAGACGGAAAGTGTGGAACGAAATAACAAAATGTGAAAAAAATTGGATTGTTTATGAGATTTTAATGCAGGCATAAAAGTAGCGTGTTTGAAGCATAACCGGACATCTCCGTTGTGTCGCGAAGATAAATGACATCTCGAGATATGGCAAGATAGATGTCTTTTTAGACAAGATGACGTGACAACGCGTTTGCTCCGCTCGCGCATTTGCATTCACAATTCCGTCACGAAGTCGGCGCACATATATACGATCCAGTTTTGGATCCAGTCTTGGATAGCAAGCGAGACCTTTTATCACACGCTTCCACGCACATCGAGCGGGTCCTAAAGTCCAAAGCGCGAATTTTCCCTCTCTGTGTTCGCGAGAATCGAGGTAAGATTGCGACTTGATAAATCGGCGCGGATCGTCGGAGTCGGTTGCTTGCGAATTTTCCATCGAACATACAGACGTATTTCGCATTTCTCCGCGGGATTCCACCGGAGCATTTGCAAGAAGATGCGCCACTAAAGCCCCGTGTCCGAAGATGAATAAAGCCGAGGATTTGAAACCGAGCCGAGGAATTCGAAAAGGATGTGGCGAATCGGTTCGGCGAACTGGATTTCTTGGAACGCGAATCGATCGCTCCGAATTGTCAGAGCGAGGGTGGTTTCCGAGCGGTTGCCGCGCGGTCACGCTCGACGTCCGGTAGCAAGTTGATTCGCGCCCGATAATCGGATATACACGTTAGAATTCGTCTACTCGAGATCGGTTTTTCGAGTTCGCGCCGATTTATCGGTCAGTCCGGCCGGATCATCACGCGAAACCCTTTGATCCTCCGAAATATCGGCCTTCATGAGGTCCAATTTAAACTGGAATTGAGCGGGCGACTTTGACACACTGCCCGGGGACGGGTTTTCTAACCTTCTCGGAATAAAAGCGATCGCTCGGATGCGAAGTCACAAGAAGTTTGAGCGCCGAGGATCGTTTTGTCGTCCAATGTAATTTGTCTGGATTTTTGTATTACAGTTCGGACGACGTGCACACGTGCTAGATTTAATTCTTTTTTTTCTTATTTTTTTTATTTTTTGTTTAAATGGAAATGAGATGATCTCGATCGCAATTAATGGCGTTCGTAACGAGTTAATGAATCGCAAAAATATTTGTTTTTGTGCGCGGTTTCCAGAATTTTTTTTATTCTAGCACAGAGATGGATAGACAGATATATGGATAGACAGATAAAGAGAGAGAGAGAGAGAGAGAGAGAGAGAGACACACACACATTTATATGTATTTTTCGAGATATGAATACAAACGACGCGTTTGTTTTTTACTGTTTCGCATAAATATCCCGTTGGTGGATTAATATTTTTTACTCTGCGATCATTTCCATATGAGGTACAGAATGATCTATCGCAATTGCCGGAATTATATTTGCTCCGACGTCGCGCGTTCGCTGGGAAATAAAATTGAAAAAAAAAAAAAAAGAAAAAAAAATAGCGACATCAATTTGCGTAGAACTAGCCAGGGTTTTGAGTCAGAGTAACGTCAAGGTTATTCATCTTCCCTCACCGCGATCCTTATCTCTCTTCTCGTAGTAGACAATTCTGCGAAAATCCACCCACACGTATCCTGCCGGCTTTCCCGCGAAGCGCCGCCAGTTCAATGGCGCCGACGGAATTTGCGCGCGGAAAAACTTCCCCGAAAGTTCGTTCGTAAAACCGGGAACGACGAAAAGATGGAGAGAGAGAGAGAGAGAGAGAAAAAAGAAAACCGTAGGGATTGCTAGAAGAGAGGTTTGCGTCGTGGCCAATGATAACGGTCGCAGTTGCAACCAAGTGCGCCAACTTCTTCCGCGAAAATATCGACCGATCGGCTCGAAATTCTTCCTCGCGGAATTTCCCACGCTTTTCGCCGGCAACGTCCTTTTCTCCGAGAAAAGTTTCTTCTCGTCTCGATTTCCGCGAAAAGGAGAAGAGGAGAGTAAAAGAGCGACCGATCGAGCGATTAAGTCGATTTCACGCGCGTATGCACGTCGTCTACGCCGATGCAGGATACGAAAAACTAGGCGGGTGTGTGTGTGTGTATGATGTTGCAGGTGTGACCATCCTGTTGTCACAGACGGTGTTTTCCCTGCTGGTGGCCCACGTGTTGACGCGAACCTCCGAGGCGGTGCCACTTATAGGTACCGATTCACACCTTTCCTACCTATACCCTTGACAAGGCTAAAAATTCGTCGCTGTGAGGAGTTCCTCTTGTGGGGTGATAAAATGACAGAGCTCGGGCAAAAGCCTGTATCGAGATTTTAATATTGTGTCATTTTTTTTTCTATTCGCGAAACAATTATTTAGATATAACGTATGATGTGTGTGCGTGTGTGTAAAAGAGAGAGAAAGATTAAAAAATACTATCTATAATTTTTCTCTCACTTTTACAGATTAACTTCCCGAGAATAAACTTTCATTTTATTTCGTTCTTTTCACTTGCGCCACGTTCGCTAATAAAGATGGAGAACCTCGCGACACTGTAAACGATGAGTCGAGATATTTCAATTTTCGTCATAAACTAATTTTCGCTTCAACTGAAAAAAAAAACCATATTTTATCGCGATAATCTACCTTCGCTAATTAACCTGTAATTCTCTACTATAAGGAGAAAAAAAATGTAATATCTGTTGGCATTGCACGCGCTCGACTCTTCAACGAATGAATCTTGTTCCGCTTCGAATTCTTGTGCGCGGGAAACATCGATTACACCCGAAATCGTGTTCTCAATCTCAACTAAGAAAGAGGAACTCCTCACACCGCTGTTACCCTTTCGTTCGCGACGAGGCCCCGCCTAGATTCCTTCCCTCGTCTGTTCCGTCTCGATAACGATGTCAAAAAAAAAAAAAAAAACTACGTACTAAATCTACTGCATTTCGATCGAAGCAAAAAAAAAAGAAACGATTTGTAAAAGTTACTTCTCGTGCGATCGGACGAGTGCTTTTTAAATCACATGGAGAGTGCTGTAAGTACACAATTTCGAGCAGCGTCCGTTTCGTTTTCAAAACGAACGTATAATAACAGATCCGAACGCGGAATGTGTGGTGGTGGTGGTGGTGGTGATGATATTTCATGCAAATGTTCGGTGAGAGAGTGCACTCGAGTGGAGAAGACATTGGAATGGACGTACCCGCGTATGTTACAGGCAATGTCAAGCAATGTAATTATTCCGCTTAACGCGTCTTTTACATGCGAACTTGCTTGCACGTACAAATTGTCACGACTAGAGTAAGATTCGACGCGGCAACTGCACAATCGCGATCCTCGAGAAATGAAGTTTCTCCTGTTTTGAAGATGCATTGCAAAACTTTTGTTTCGCGAACGATCAAACCGAAATCTTTGTCCGAACAACTGCAATTACCGTGTTGCGATCAAAGTAACGCGGTAATGTTTTTTTTCTTCACTTCCGAAAAAAGTCTTTCGTGTCTCTTGAGAATTTGTCAAAGAGAAATCTATTCGCAAAGAAAGTAGAACGCAGTTTCCGCGATGTGTGAATCATTGTCCTCGTTTTTGTTTTTTTTTGTCTCTTTCGTTTCTTCACGTATTCTTTTTCTTCACGTTTTCGTTTCGCAGCAGCTTTGTGTTGGTCAGTGTGTTCAAGCATCATTCACCGATATACAGAACACGAAACATATTGTGGCAATATATTCCCAAACACTTGCGGAAAATGTTCGAGCTTCGTGTATGTTTTTTAAAATCGATGTTGTTTGTTCGATTGATGAGATGACTCGCGATCGATCCTCTTTCCACTGGCCAAAAGACGGACAATTACCGCACAAGATATCCGATATATGAGCGAGGAATGTGTATGTGCAACGGTCAAGAAACCTGATAATTACGCGCACCGGTAACTGGAGAAACAATTACCGAGCGATTAAGCTGCTTAAGCACGGATTTATTTCGCAATAGGAGCGTCTCGTAGAGATACTTGGATTGCACGATACAGGATACCGTAAGATGAAGTCGGATTGCGCACTAACCGGAGAGTAACTCTGTACCACACACACATACACACACACACACACACACACACGTAAATAAATAAAGACTGATATCATTTGATACCCGAGCGAGAACTCTTTGCTTCTAAATCGCTTTCTCGATGTTTGTACGTGCAATTTTTGCTGTTTACCGTAACGCATTTTATTTAATTAAAAACGTAATCAAATCTCTCTCATTTTTAGACAAATTATTACGTTTTCTAGAGATACAACAAAAGAAACGCAACAATTTTTCTGCAAAAAAAAATAAAAATATATTTAACCGACACACTTTTGTTATTATTCTTCGCAACTTAATTAAAACTTGCTAGCTCGAGAGTTTGATTAGATTTTATGTTTAAGTTAAGGTCGAAATTAGATTCGCGAAATATATCTCAAGACACGTTACGCCAACGACGTTTATATAATAAAGCTCATATCGTGACGGATTATCAAGCACACAGTCCGTCCCGTATTATTATGTCATGAATTTTTATGAGCGACGAATCGCGTAAAAAAAAAAAAAAAACGCTCTTGATAAGAAGCTCGAGGACGGAGATGGTTGGGTCTCAGTATCCCGCTATCAGAATGCGCGAAACAGAATGTGACGCGTACTCAGTGCGGTGTGAAATGTGTTCTCGGCCATTAGAGAGCTTTTACGAGTCATAATCCAGCCGGTGGTGAGTTACGATATTGTATAAGCGCGCCCTCCCCTTTCGTAAACTTCTCCCCCGTCTCCGTGATTGCGGGACAACTTTCGCACCGCTCTTTATCAGTTCGGACTTATCGTTCCCCCTTCCCTCAAGTCAAGTTGGCGCGCTTCTTTGAGTGGCGCATATTTCGCGAAGTTAACCGGCTCATGAATGTGAAAAACAAAAACCAAACCGGCCAATTTCTCGAAGTTAACTCAACTTCGCAGACGCGCGCGTTCCGAAGTATATAATCAGCTTTAACTTATGTCGTTGCCAAACAAATTCCGCTCCTCAAAAGAATTCTTTCGCTTGCTCTCGCAAGACTCGCGTTTATCAAACTGCGAGAGACGTATTTCACGAGGGCTTTCGCGAGTGTGCTCTCAGCCAACAGAGAAAGTACTTAATGCCAAACTGAAATTGCAAAAACGAACTCCGTCACGGAGCTGCTTGCCCGTCTTGATTACTTATCGGAAGAAATAACGACGAAGACACACACACACACACTCACACACACAAAAAGAGAGCAGGAGCAATCCGTAAAAGTAGATCAAAGTACTTTATTATTCTGTATCCTCTCTTCCCCCTCTCTACACTTTAAAAGGAGATTTCACCCATTTTAAAAGTCCGTTAAAAATAGATTTCTTTCTACGTGGAAATTTAATCCCCCGAAAACGGCTTCTGACCGCCATCGAAAAAATTCGCGAAATAAAAGATTGCGTAAAATATTACGCGCGCGCGCGCTTACGACGGGACCTCTTCGTTTCCGACGATACTTATATCTCGAATGCGCCGCGTAGGAAATGGCGGAGCAGCCACGTGGAAATTTAAAGACTCATGTAAATTCAAAGACACGAGCGCCGCCGCTTCGGTTGACACGTGCGCGCGAGAAAATTTGCCGTTGGCGAATTTGACGTGAAATTTTACCCCGTCCGACATTTCATCTTCGATCTATAATTTTTTTCTCTCTCTAGTTAACATATTTTTACGCGATTGATTGTATAAATCGCGATTATCTCGCGTCTACCTCGCGTCGAACACGCGTACCGGATTTTCAGATTTCGCGTTAACAAGAACACGCGATATTTAATCCCATTGGGATAGATAATGGTTATTTTCATTATCGTTACAAAACACACTTGTGACACAGTTACGACGTCGAACTAAAATCCAATTTCGCAAAAACAAGTGACAACGCGCGCGAACAATAATCGAAGGCAATGGCACAAACAATACGCGATGTACAATATATGTGCGTTTTTTACCAAACGCGGGGAGAAGAATAATACGCGCGCGTGCGTTTGTTGATTTTGAATAAAAATTTCAGATTTTTCTGAAACACACAAAAGATACTTAGCACGGCACATTCATCGAATAGCGGTAAACAATGTTTCGCAACAGAGCAAAGAGAAAGAAATTAAAGTTTGTCGATTTTTTTTTTTTTTATTTGCAACAATGACAACGAGAGAGAGAGAGAACAGAATATTTCGAAATGTATCTCGCCGCCTAATGGCCAATCAAATAATATCTAATATTCACAATGAAACAGTAATTTAATGTTATAGTCATTGTCGTTTGATGGCGTGAGATAAAATAATAATTGAATACGTCTCTCTCTCTCTATCTGTTGTATAGGCTTTCGCGTCGCGTAATGAGACACGCGCGTTTGTTTGTTTGTTCCAAGCATCCGAAACTCTTTAGAACAAAACGGTTTGATTCACGTCTCGTCATTGAAATTAATTAACGCGCTTATCGCTCGTGCGATTATTTATTCGCACAGTCTCGAAAGAACGTGATATTTTGCACGACCGACGATTATACGTTGTGAATTTTCGGCCTCGATCTAATTTCTCCGATGATTAACGTTCGATTCCAACGATACGCGGGAGGGAGTTTAACAAAATGACATTTCGCTCTGCACGAAATTTGGACGTGTGTAATTGCGAATAACGATATCGCGTGTTTACCGCGATATTACATTATTACCAACTGGAAACTTCGTGTTTAAAATATGTTAAAAGGTATTTTAAATCGTTGCATTCGAAAGTAAAATCTCCTCTGCTATCCGTTTCAAATGTATCATCGTTTGTTTTCGAGTCATTGAAGTCGCATTTGTATAAATAAATAAATAAGCTCGTGAAAATTCAAGTCGCGGTTTTTCGATGCGAACCGAAGTTCGTGTATGTGCGTGTGTGTACGTTGAAATTTATTAATTGCACACATATCAAATCTTTTTATTAGGATATTCCTCTCTCGATGTGAGTAACAAAATTAAAATTTAAAAAAATTTGAATTTAAATTAAAAATTTAAATTTAATTAAAAAAGTTGATAGTATTACAAAGTTACATAATTCGGTAAAGGGAGTAATGAAAGCCGAAGGAGTAATAAAACACTGAAGCCACTTCACGGCATGAGAAAGTATACCGAGCAATTATTTTATTCGCGACGTGATTTCATGATGTGACACGCGTCAAAAAAAAATCTCCGTACTCTCAGATATTCCAAACATTATTTCAAATTTTTTTTTTTTTTTTGTTTTACCGCGCGATCATCAGGCGCGATTATTTTACTTAGATGCGATTAGCGTGCGCATTAGCGCAATGAAATTTCATGACGATAATGGCTAACCACCGCAAAGGTAATTAGACGGAATAATACATATACGTGAAGTTGTGTGTCGTAACACACACGGAATGATTGATATATGCACCGTGTGAATATTGTACGGGCGACACGCACGCACGCACGCACACGTTCGCATCTATAATTCATCGAGCGTAACACAAACATAATTATCCACTATATTTCGTAATTATGTGTCACATTAACCTTTTTGACTATTAGAGAATATTATTAATCGATAAACAAATATCCCGCGCAGAGGAGAACCGTGTGTGTGCGCGCGCGCGCGCGCGGATATTAACGTTTTAATATCTTGGATGTACGCGACATGTTTTTTGGCGCGAATTGCACGGAGGTAGAAAAAAACAACCAGAAAGATTTGCAGTGTTTGGACGCAAAGAGCTGGAAAGGTTATCTTTTCGCAATGGTTGTCTCGCGGTTAAAACCATAAATTTGGCCAATGGAAAGGGCGGAGCGCTTGGCTCGATCGCAAACGCGTGCATCTTGCCGTGCCTTTTTTTTTTCCCCTCACCCCCATTGCGCGTTGTACTTCGCCGCAAATAACCGCGATAAATCTCTCGCGGAGAAGAGTTTCAAGATCTCCCCGGGAGCGTGTATAAATGCAAGTGGCGTGCGCAGTAAAAAAAAAAAAAAAACAAAAACAAAAGCAATGATAAACCGTCGATTGCGCGTCGAGTGGTGTTAACGATCGGGCGATTGAGATAGTCGACAACAAAATGCATACGCATGTACACACACACACACACACACACACACAACAACACACATGACCCATTTCACACACATCGTTTTCGCGGCAAATAAATCGCGCGACAGACAATTAAACTGCGATAATGTATATCGTTCCCTAATTACAGCCACGAGATGTGCAACGGGTTGTGTATTGAATTTTTTACGCGCCGTTCGATTTAACCGTCGCGTCTACAAACTTGATAATCGATTAATTATGAACTCGTTTGATCGCACCTGTTGGCCAATTATTGCGGTCGGTGAGGAAAGGAATCTACGCGATGTGTTCGGAAAGAGATCGTTCGCGCGAGAGAAGATCCGCATTCACGTCCCACATCTATACAGCGACACACCTAATTGCGACGACGACACGTTTCTCCCGCGCGTTTCCTCTATTTTATTTGTCTAATGACACAAAGACTTCGCTCGGTCTCAATGGTATTTCTGAAATTCAGACGATCGTCACGATAAATGTGGAATATGAATATGGATCTCCCAAGCCTGTACATATAATTTTTTTTTTTTCGCGGAAAAGCGCATTGCGCAGCTTCGTCAGAAGCTGCGAGATTTCGGCATTTTTTCGTGATGTACAGGAAAACATTCCCGTACGCATTGTGCTCCGCTTTAATTCTCGACTTCTGTTGTTTTTCCGATTGCGAGTCGCGTTAATACGTCGTTTTCGCAGTAAAGAATCAAGATAGAAAATTCGCAAACGCGAAAAGACAAAAATGCGCAATTTACATTTTGCAAAAGCGCGTGATTTAACGAGTCGAAATCGACAGAGACGTTCTCTTTCTCTGCCGAGTCTTTCGGAGATAATTTCGCGTGCGAGTTGTTATATGCGCCGCACGTTGAAATGCAAAATTATGCGTCACAATGCGTACAAATGGGAACTTGCTCGGATAGAGAGACGTAGTCACGCGTGCGTAGAAACGACACGCACGGAGAAACAAATCAACGATAATCGTTATGATAATCGTTCCATCAAAAGCTCGCTCACGTCAGACGACAAAGGCGAATGAACGTTCTAATGCCGATCGATGCTGCGGCACTTCCGATTGACGCGATATATCTCATATATATCGCTGATATACAAAACCAGAAAATCTCTCGCAACCGACGAACGTTCTTTATTTCCAACGTTCTTCATTTTGTTTTTCTCTCGGTTTGGAAAAGGAGAAATAAAAACGTTCTACAGTAATCGCTTTAGATTTTGTCGTCGTTTGCGAGATCGCTGACGCGTTTTGATTCAACCCGCGCTTAATCCCGCTAGCGCGTACGTACGCAGCGGCAAGATGACAGGATTTGCATAACACTCGGTTACACGTGTGCGAGCCTTTGGACGACGTGCGTGTTTGCTCGCACCGAAGGGCTCTAAAGGGTAACGCGTTTCAATGAAACACCCGCGCGAGCTTCCCCTCCATTCAGCCGGCAACGGCTTTGTCGCAATTCCCCGCGAGCGATGCGCACGCTTCTTAGCGCGCGGCGTGAGAGAGACACCCCTGAGATCTGTCGCCCTTTAAATGGCCGCGCGCACATTGACGAGCGATAAAACAAAAAAAAGAAAAAAAGTACGACGAGCTGCGCGGTGGCCGATTACGCGAGCTCGTTTGAACGAAATTTTGGTTTTCAAAGGGACAAAAATTCAGATAAAGACAAGTCTGCTGAAATGTCATCTGCGTTAAATTTTATCTTGATAGAAGGACTGAGATAACTCTCGTCCCAATGACCGGACATGTATCAATGGCCGGAAGTATATTAAAGAAATAATCATTATATAAATATGCAAATACTAACAATTGTCAATATTTTAAATATCTTCAAAACATTTTTAAATATCAGAGTTCTTAATTTTACATAAAACACTTAAACGTTTAAAAATTATACTTGGTATTATAATTTCCTTAATAAGTGGCACACACATGATTGGTCGTTGGGTTAACGCAATCGAGTCAACGTGATGAAAACGTTTGACAAGTGAGACCGTTTAAATGTTTCGCCGTTCGTCAATGTGCGCGCGACTTTGATAGAAACGCTTTGCTTCGGCGGTAGCTCTCTTCCATCCCTTGGCTTCGCCGACCGTCACCGGAGAACACGAAGAGGAGGCTTGCGTGTGTGAGTGTGTACGTATGTGAATGTGACAACTACGAATGCTATCACGCTCGATCTCAATCTGCAAACTCTCTTCTACGCAGAGTCTCTGACCTTCCGACCGGGTGCTAGCTCCTCGAATTTACGAGTTTAGTATTGCACTGGTAGTGGTAAGAGTATACGTATCATGTGAAAGTGTAAACTGTGCACCGAAGGCTCTCTGAATCAAGGAAATGATCTCTTACTTTCTAGCACCGTCTTTTTCCGCCTTTTTTTCTCTTTTTTTTCTCGTTCTACCAACTTCGTTCTCTATCTCTTTCTATTTCTCTCTCTCTCTTTCTTCTCTCGCTCTCTTCTTCTCACTCTATTTCCTGTTCTGCGTTTCGCTCTTGAGTGGCGTATCCGTTTTTATTCCGAAGATAAGCTAACCGTCTCGCTAACCGAGTCAGAGTGAAACAACCGATTTCTCTCTCCGTCCTTCTCTTTCTCTCGCGGGAAAACTAAATGCACGTAAAACGGATGAATCGGAGAACACGCCACAATAGAAGCGGAAAATCCGTTCTTTTGCGGATCGTGAAGAAAACGCGAGATACTGATCTGATTTCGCGCGAAATCGAGAGCTTCTTCGACGGAGTCGAAGCGTGACGGTTGTTAAAAGAAAAAAAAAAAGAAAAAGAAGAGAAGAGAAGAAAAAAAATTATTCGCCCCGAATAAGTCAGTCGTGACCCGGTAACGCCACTCGAGAGAGTCAAAATTCTCTCTCTTGTCACAACCACCACGCGAGACAATAACACCACTACGATCACACTCGTATCGTCTTCCCACTTCTGTAGGCTGCCGCCTCCTGTCGCTCTGCAGTCGCGAAACTTCATCTTGCCGTAGAGCCGTACGATATATATATATACAAGTAAAGCGTATGACAAGTCACTCTCTGAGCTGTCACTAGCTACTTAACAACCCGCAACCTAACCATTCGCCGCCATTGTCGTTTGCTATCCTCCCTTCTCTCGCCATATTCTAAACTTTGCAAACTCCTCTCGCGCGATCTCTTCGTGTCGCTCACCCTTCCACGTGGATTTCCGCTCTCTCTACGCTGTCGATCTGTCAGTTTTCTCCACGCTGTTAGCTCTCTTTTCGAAAGTCTCGCGATAGGCGTTACAACGACGTGTACACGATATGTAGACCATGGTATATCAGCGTTTATTCCTCTCACGCTATGTGTCGGATTTTGATAGTAGTCGCTTCTCTCTTTGCCTCCTCTCTTTTGTCTTATCTACTATTTCTGTCTCCTCTTTCTCACCCTCTCTCTGTTTATGTCTTTCGCCTTTGTCTCTCGCTCAGCGAAACGTATTTTGAGAATCTTGAAGTCGCTTTTCTGTCACTCTATCTGTCTCTCTGTCTCTCTCTCTCTTTCCCTCTCTTTGGCAAGGCTTGTTAAAAGTTTCTCCCACGGTAAACAAATTAAACGATTGACGCATATATACTTTTCACGATATATATCACGTAGAAAAATTTAGACTCTGTCTCGAATATCTTAGTGCTCTTTAACCCCCTCCCACACACTGTCACACACACTCTCTCTCTCTCTTTCTCTCTCTTTCTTTCCAATCCCTTTTTCTTTTTTTGTTTCTCTTTGACATGCGTTCAAGCATCCGAGTCTCGTGCGATTGATGCAGTACGTAGTACATATTACGTGCATGAGGCGCGCACCACTTGTGTATTTGACTCCGCTGCTGGCAACAAAGTGAATCTCACACAACACGCGGGAGCATATTGACAAGTAGAAAGTATATTGTGAAAGTGCATCGCATCTCTCTTCGCCCTTTACTTTCTCTCTTTCCCTCTTCTTTTTTCCTCTCCTCCTTTTCCTCCTCTTCTTCTTGCGTACTTCTTCTCTTCTTGTACAATCCGTCTCTCTCTTATCGCTAGTTTTGCTCACCTGGCTTCTGAAGTCTGGCACCGCTCGATTTTATGCAGACTCTAGTAGTTATATAATAATTATTGCCACATAGAGGTTGTGTTGCCTTGAGACGAGGGTTGGCGCGTAATACGAAGTTGAAGTGCGAGTATTATTTCCGTCGTATTATCCCACAATGCCTGTCTAGAATATCAATATTTCGATGCGGCGCACGTTTAAAATCATCACCCCTCCCAAGAAGCTTGAACTGTCGAGTGTGGAATGAATGCGAGGTAGCGCGTAAAGAGCGCAAATTGTGAGGAATCGTCTATCTTGATCTCTTAATAATAATTGCGCGTACGATGTGTAAAATATTTTCCGTTGTCAACATTATGAAAACTGGTGTAATTATTTCGAACTTCAGTAGTAGAATTTACGTGACACATACGCACACGAAAGTACGCAGGTGTGTGTCGTATTTTAATTAATTTTAACAAAGTTGTGTAACAAGAGCCGTTAGTGCAAACCGCAAGTTTTACGATAAGCAAATTTTCAGATCGGACATCAGGAGGATGCGCGCCATCTCGAAAGCGCTTGCTTTCGATAGACTCAAGACTCACTGAATGGAAAAATAGATTGACGCGAGCCGAAGATACATTAATAATCTTGACATTAATTATCTCAGCAAATAATGACGTAAGATCGTAACAATGGCGGATATTGTGCACGTGTACTTGACGCAACGTCGAAAATCCGAAAGGGAAGATGAGGAAGATTGTTGAAAAAGATATAAAATGACAATTAAAAACAATACTCTCGAAACTTGGTTCGGCAAAAGATAATAAAAGCGAATATCTCGCGATACGTTCTCTGAAAAATAATAATAAACGTGTGCGCGAAAATATTCTCGCACTGGGAACAAGAGAGCTTCATGTTTCCGGGACGCGACCTCACGTTATCCGTTGTGTGTGTCGAAAATATTTCGCTAATCCGCGTTTTTCACAAAAAAAAAAAAAAACGGAAACAAGCCGAACGTACTGTCGATTTATTATTTACCGAGACAAACTTTCTGCTCGCGGATTATTTGCGAGCCATTTTCTCGCTTTAAATTACCGTTCTTGAAAATATTCGCGCGAAACAATGGACGTGCGCGACGGCGGGTGTAATATTCTGACACGATGTGATGTGTGTTACACAACCATTGTAATTCAGAATTTCTGCTTCCAAAATTTTCGCGGTCAACTGCCACGGAGAGGAACGAAACGCGTGGTAGATAGTTAATGCATGAGAGCCAATGATAACACTCGCGTGAAATGTACGCGCGTTAAACGATGATAGCACGCGCGAACTTCGAAATGAACCACGTCGCACATGTAAATATCATATCGACGAAGAAACGCGAAGTCAATCGAGCGAGAACTGAAGTCCATTTCGAGAAATAAAACCCGAACATATATCAAGCCGAAAATTTCGCTGCAACTGTAATTTACAATAAATTCAAACCGCTCGTTGTGAATAACAAAAACAATGATAAGGCAGGTCGGTTTCGAGCAAAACAGATGGTCGATAACAAAGAAGATTCGAGAATATATTTCGTAAAATTGATATATAATAAATATGCGAAACATTTCGAAACTCTTGCTTGAGTTGATTTTAATCTCTAATATGTTTCTGTAATTTTTTTTGCGACTGAAGAAGACTCAAGTAAGAGTTCGAAATGTTTTGGGTATTTAATATTTAAATATATTTAAATTTTACAAAATATATTCTCGAATCTTATTTATTATCGACCTGCATTTATTTTGCTCCAAACCGATCTGTTTTATCATTGTTTTTGTTATTTACAAACTGCACATATTTTTGCAAAGTAAAGCTACAGTGGGAGACACAGTGTTTTCACCGATCGTAGTTATCTTCTGCGTAGTTTTTTTCTTGTCGACTAATATATCAGGGAAAACCGGAACCTTTTTTCGCGCGGACGGTCGTTCGTCACTCGCAGATAATTACAGAGAAGAGGGCCGAGAATATCCAACTGTACCATGTATCAACGATATCGCCGCCCGTCCGGTTTTTATTCCGGCAATTAGGATTAGTAATCGAACGGCTTACGCGGACTCAGGAGGACTCGTCGCGACTGCTATTAATTTTCAGAAAAAAATGAGCTTCTTTCTTTTGAATTTATTCCTCTCTATGTGCTCTCTGCCAAGAAATATATTTCGTCGTTAATTAACAGTAACATTTAATGCTTCTAAAACACTCAAGAATGTTTGAGTAAACTAATTAAATCTCTACTAATTGTGAATTCTTTCGTATGGAAAAATCACGAGATGTACACGCACGGAAATTCCAAGCGACAAATTATATTTCTTTGTAATCTCTACGCGGTTTTCACGTTAATCGCTTTCGGGATGTTTAAGCGTGATTCATTTTACAATTAAGTTAGGTTTAACTTCGCAAGCCATTAAGCTTTCCCGCGCGCCTCTTATTCCCCGACGATATATCATTTTTACTGCTGATAAGCGTGCAACGACCCGCAATTTGGGTGACACTGTGCTGTGTGTTCAAGAACGAACCTAACCGTATGTGGTGACGGAAAATTTCCATTTTCTGAAAACTCCTATCTCTTTGCATTTTCCGTCCTTTTTCCCCAGCATCAACCACGCGTACGTATTCTTTTATTTTTTTAATATTCTTCTAACCTGTTGTTTAAAAAACGTTTAATTACCGTTTCATTATTTAGTTACACATGTTGCAACAATAATTTGAGAGATTAAATGAGATTTCGTTGGATAAGTGTAAAATAACAAAACTCCTATGTACGTTTTCTTTTTTTTTTTCGCTTCGCTGCACTTCATGTTCTTGATTACTTTTTTAACGTCACCACAGCGTCTGTTTCTCCGCGCAAAGTGTATTAGATATCAAAAAAAAAATAAAATATCGCACTCTATTTCGTTACGTTTGTACGTGCGTCCTTTCTTTCTTCTCGCAATTCTTTTTACTGAAACACAGTTTGGAAAGGTTGTTTTTTTGTTTTCCCAAAGTTTACTATATTTAAAAAGCTAATACAAAAATATCTGAAAGTAAAATTGCGCCATTTTTCCTCTACTAAACTCTGCAAAGCGTGAAATAGTAAAACCGCTCAGTATAGTATAAAAAACAGAGAGAGACAGAGAGAGGAAGAAAAGTGTAGAGTATAATAAAAAGTCATGCATAGAAATTAACCTCTTTTAACGCCGCGCTGTGAAAAACGCGAGAACGGGAATGTGTACGTACGCGCTCTAAACGAGATTCAAAAAGTTTTTAATTTTCAAAGTCGGAATTTCGCAATTGTCGCGAAAATTCCGCTCGCGGATATTGCAATAATAACCGCGCGCGTATTACGACGAATGTAATACACCGCGGTGTTTCGTGAGGAAAAAAAAAAAAAGAAAACGGATCTTAAAGAGAGCAATTCGCGCCCGAGAAGCGGAGCCGCGTAAACGAATGCCAAACGAATTGCCGACAATATAATCTCAGTCGGAACACTGAGCTTCGAAGCGGGAATTAATGCGAGCGCTTTTCCACGCGGATTTTTCGATACGATTCGAGCGGTGAGGCGCGTGCCAAAAAATCGCGCATTGAATAAAATTTCAAAACGTTGTACTAACGTATGGACCGCGTGACTCGGCGAAATTTACGACTATACGGTTCCATCTTGCACGTGCAACAGTCGTATAAACGCGCCGTTGAATCTTTGTTACAAGAAATATGAACTCTCCGCAAAACCGCTACGTGACTCGCCGCGAGGATTATCCTCTTCAACCAAATTGAAATTGCGCTCGTCTGTTTCGTCGAGATGGCTTTTGTCTTATCTTTTAAAACGGTTATTTTATAAACACGCATTCGTTCTTGGCGGCATTTCAAAAGGGAGAATTTTCAGCAAACACGAGGCAGCGATACACGATTTATTTAAGTATCGAAAACGACGATAATTGCTGTTGCGAGTTTCAGCTTTCGGACAAACAAATGTCAAACGCCTGTTTTATTAACGCGCGTAGTGTTTGTGCGACAGCTCGCCTTTTGCAATGGTCAAAATTTACGAGTTTGAGCGCCTTATTCGCCAGATAATCGCGAATTTCCATATGCAATCTCCATTTATTTCCGAAAAAATGACTCGGTAGAAAGAAATTTTCGACAATGCAACGCTATCTATACGCGTCGTTTCGGATACTTATCAATTGGCACACACAGTGGCGCGTTGTATATTTCTCGTCGCCCGGAATACTTGCTTTAAAATAAATAATGCATTTGAAAGAATTACTATGGTAACGATAGTGGGATCGCATATACGAAGAGAGAGCACAATAGAGCAACAATGGCGCGGAAACTCGTATAGCGTTCGGGCGTGATTTATTTATTTACACCTCCGCACACCGCATTCGTATACGCCCACAAACGTACGAGCTACCGACAGGTGGACGATACTGATAAAAATCGTAAGGGAACTCTCGTGTGTGACTTATTTAAATGCGTCTGTGTGTGTGGTGGATGTCGCACCCACGCGAACAAAACGAAACGAGGCTACGTCGTCGTCGTCGATTACAATAGTCCGGTTGCGCGAAGCAGAGATTCTCAATAGTTTGCGCCCGTAATTTTTTTTTTTTTTTTCTGCGATATTCAACACACGATACGCGCATTCAACAATTTCTCGTCGATTTAGAGGCAACGCGAATCTATAAATTGAGATAATAAGACAATTTATTGCGGGCAGGTATTGTTGCGCCTGAGGTGAGTGTTTTAATGATCGGGCAAACATTCACCGACCGAACATTTGTTAAAAAAAAAAACAATAAAAAATTATTTACATATGTAAAAGGTCAGAAATCTTTTTAAATATTTAATTAAATACTTAACTACTGTATTTTTTTAATACTTAAAAATATATTTAAAAAAACATTGAGAACTGTTACAATTAATATTTACCAATAATTGTTATTTTAACAAATGCCCGGCAGGTTGGAGCACGTGTATTTATAAATAATATATTATAAATATAAGTTAATCGTACATTCGCCGTATTTTTGCTCGACGTAACAAATATGTTTTTACGTTTTTTATACAAAACTCAGAAGCGGAGGAAAAAAAGACACTTGTTATCGTAGCCTCGCGTAGTCTCTTCCAGTCGGTCGAAGAATTCAATCGAGCAGGTGGACGGTCTGAGAGCCACTCGACCGTATCACGGGGGAGGGTTTCTACGACTCTTTCTTCCCTTCGCCCTCTTTCTTCGTGCTCGCGCTTCGTATTCTCTAGTTGCTGCAGTCTCCAAGTATCATGCAACTTTGACGAACGCCGTACCCGGAACGTTTGCTACTTTATTCCACGTCGTGAGTGCACAATGAGTCAAAGCTTTCCTCTTTTTTTTTTTCTTCCCTCCTTTCCTTCGCGTACTTTTCCCTTCGCGAACGAAATCGCAACCGTTTCCGCAAAAGATCGCGTTTGTGTGACGGGCGGAGTTCGCCCGTTGAGGAAATTATTTTAAGGAAAGGAAAAACGATTTTCTCGCGCGCTCAAGAATCGAGAAGCGAAATCTTTACGAGGCAAGTCAAGATCGAGAGCGATATTGTGGTGGAAACCTCCTCGACTCGCAAGAGAGCAATCTTTGTAATAGTTCTTCGCGACGCAGCAAGCTTTTCAGAGACACGCTCTCGCCGCGAACACTCTCGCGCTCTAAGACGAGAAAATGTACGACGAAACTGTATAAACAAGTCGATTCGACGGACGAACGTGCGGCGGACCGAAGTATGAAGTACTGTAAATATAAGACGACGGTTTCACATAGAGAAAGAACATTTTCGCGACGAACGAAACCGACGGAAAGCTCGCGCAGCAACTTTTGCGCAAAAATCGGACGAGAGACGTAAAAAGACGTTCGCACACGTGAACGAGTCGTAAAAACTGCGCGCTCTTTAATATCAAAAGCGGCCATTAAATGTGGGACGAGACACGCGTAAAAATAGAGACGAGAGAGCGTGACGTCTCGGAGAAGAGAAAGGATCGGAGGGAGAAAGAAACGACTTTCGTTTATGAAAAATCAAATAAACCATCGCGATTGTGTTTACCAGACCCCGAAAATACGCGGTGATTGTTCGAGGTAATTGGAAGATAATGGAAACCAAGAGTAACAATATTACGATATTGCGCGAAAGCTTGTGAAGGTAATCGCGTATTTCCCTTCGGAAGAAACGTAAAAAGCCATCGCCGACGGGAGAAAACAGAGGAGGAAGTCCTACGTGATGTTCACCGAGGGAGAACTGCGCGAGCAAATAACGAGATGCAATATGAGGAGAGACCGGAGCTCTCTCGGGGAGAGACGGGCGCGGAAAAAATAATAATGGAAAAAGCCCGGGAGTCCGCGTGATGAGATTGGCGATCGGAAAAGCGAGAGAAGCCTACCCTTTTCCCGGTTGCGACGGCGCGCAACTGAGAAACGCTCGTTCGTTCCGCGAAGCCACCGTCAAAGGACACTTGCGTATTAAAATTCGCAGCAGTCACCCGCAGAAATGAAGTCTGTCGCAAGCTCTCTCTTGCAAACGGCATTAACGTTAAAGCGATGTAAAAAAAAAAAGCCGTTGCAGTAAAAGCGGAAATAAAATTCGTTCTTCGAGCGATCAAGAGGGTGATGTAAGGGTCGGAGCGATGAACCAGGTCGGTGAAAATAAAGGGAACACAGTCCGAGTAATACGGCGAAACGACGTTGTGGAAAAACTGCAACAACGAAATTAACGGAACGAGACTGTCATGAAGAGAGAGAGAGAGGAGCTCGGGGATGCTCGTAGCTACAAACGAACGACACCATTGCCGATAATTCTCCGTTATTACCGCGACGGTATTTTTGACGGGAAAAAATCCAGCAAATGGAAATTAAATATTAAAAGAAAAAGCATACTCTCACACAGGATTTTCGGAGTTGTATGTTTACGAAAAGCATTGTTATTGCGAATTCATGTCTCATCAAGATAAGCAGAGCATGTTTTTTGCGCGAGAAACGAGAATATAAGAACGCCCGACGGAGAGAGAATAGAGCAGTAAAACTGCGAAAAAGAGCGTCCGTAGTATCGATAAAACAGGTCATTTCGGGTAATCAAGAACCGGCTCTCACAACTCCACAACTAGTACGTAAATGTAGAAATTGAATAAAGCAGTAAACTTTTTGGACGTGCAAAAAGCGGGATTGCAAAGCACAAAAAAATTTTAAAAAAACAACGGCGAAGAATAAAATACAATTTTGACAGACAAGACGAAAAGAGAAAATTGTTACGTGACTGCGTAACGAACCAATCGTTCTGTCGATGAAAATCGTTCCGAGTAATCAAGAAATAGAAAGAGTAACCGAGCACCTTCGACGAAAGAAAGTGAAACGAAACGGATTGGAATTCTGTGTATCAGTTCGCAAGATAGAAAAAAGATAAGACATTGATAACGAGATTCGTTTGCTTGGAGTGAATTACATTTGAAATATTTAAAAATGTTCTATAAAACAGACTTGCAATTCAGATGGAAAGCGTCACAAAGTGTTCGAGCTGATTTGTGGAGTATAAAAATGACTCTGAGAGATTTAATATGTGCATGTTCTTTTATTTTTATTTTTTTTGTTATCGAAGGTTTGCACTTATACTTTGCGGTAATGTTTTCAAGAATCAGCGCTTGAAAAGCGCATAAAAAAACCGGAGGAAAATTTGAATTGCCGCTCTTGCGCCTCTTTGATAGCGAGATTTTTCCACCTTTAAACTCTTAGCCCTGGCTTCGTAATTACTAAACCGTAATTAAATAGCGCGTCACGAAGAAAGAGGTTGACGTTAAAAACAAAATTCTTTGATAAAAACAAAAATTTAATTTTTAAGAGGCACGGTAGTGCCTCGCGCCAAGTTCACGCGCAATGAAGTTGAATGCTTTATTATTATTGCGTAACTTATGTATGATTTCTCATTTGGCTATTATTTTGTTACATATCACTTCTTTTCTAAGACGGATTTTGTAGAAAGCAATTTTATAGAAATGTGTAACATAATTGCAATAATGCACAATAATACTATTAATAATATTTTCTGATTGTGTTTGAATTTGGAATTTGCATAAAATAAAAACAATAATAAAATAAAAAGAAGACATAGTATTTGTGCGCGTGTACTTGGCGCTTGTTTTTACCTTTTTTTTTCTCGAGATTAGGATACTGAATGAGTCAGCATGTAAGTACGAGTATTTCACGCACGAAGTCGTTGCGTAGCTTCTCATTTGCCAAGTTAAACGCTATTTGTTAAATCCTTAACAAAATAATTAAATTTTTTATGGAATATTAAAAATTTAACGTAGATCGCGTCGTTACAAAATATTTTTGTTGCAATAGTACGTAGTACTAATATACTGAGTAGCGTTTTGAGCAGGAATAAGATATGTCTATGCAAACAGTATAATATCGCATATCGATATATATCGCAAATCGATATATATCGCATATCGATATATATCGCAAATCGATATATATCGCATATCGATATATATCG
>QVOA01012292.1:0-42017 GCA_014825685.1 Pseudomyrmex cubaensis | reverse complement strand
TTTATTACCTTCTACAGTAGAGAAGATTAGATCTTAAGAAAACGTTGTTACGACTTAAAACTCTCCATTGTAGACAGCCCTTAAAGGTCGAATTAGATTACCGGCGACTCGATTAAACTGCCGTCCGAGAGTCCGCGTAGGGATAATCTCGGATGTTGCATCCTACGGACATACGTGCACGTTCTGAATGAGGGAACAGAGCGCGTTTTTTTACCGGACGCTTCTGCCGTGTTGCGCATTAAAATGCACACTAATGAAGTTGAATTCGATAAATGCAAAAGGGTTGCGGACTAGAACTTTTAACATCAAAAAACGCGCAATGCAACGAAATAAACATGAGAAATTTTCTTTTTTGTAACAGTAGTTTCTGGCACTTCGCTCTTCGTGTGAAAGATAGAGAGTTCGATATACGTACGCTGTCTCGCCGCCATATAATTCGGCAATTTAAATATCGATCGGCGAATCTTTGCGCGATTGGATCTGATGTACGAGCCACGTCAGAATCGCACGTTCCGCCTGCCATCGAGATAAAATGTATCGATGGCTCTTAGATGCGTCAATTTTTCTGTGAGTATATCGGTGCCAAAATGCATTACGTGTCGCAGCTGAAAGAAATCCGTTGAAATAAGTCTCGCCGGAAATTCGCGTGTCCGGCGAGAAACGTGCGATATCGAGAGTTGTGATTATAGCTTGCATGCGCGCCGCATCGACGAGTCTTAAATCGACGAAAGGCTCTCTCCATCCTCCGGTGAGCGTCTCGCATTATATTGCCGAATTGCATTACGTGATACGATAGACACCAGACACCGCCGGCAGAAATCTTGTGAAATAGGTGGCGCGCGGAAACGGTGCGACGGCCGTAACCGTTAATTGAATGCGCTAATTCACTCCCTAATCTTGTGTAACCATATTCGCGCGCAAATGGTCGCAAAATACACAGCTGCGATATTGCTCGCGGAGGGAGGCAGGAAAACGGGAGGTGCGCGCTTTCCTCAGCGTATGAGCGCGACCGCGAAGTCGACGCCAAGCGTCGGTAACGCAAGGCGGCTATTCGAAAGCACCTATGGGAATATTAATTCGCACCGCCGCCCGTGGCAAATATCTCCCCCCGTATTTAGTCGTTTACGCGTCAGGCACGTAACGTAACGTGCAAGCTGGTTATCTGAAACCACAGCTTGCAGCTCCGATTAATCCCAGGGCGCGATAAAGAAGATCTTGCGGACGGATTTTGTCGCGGAAACGCGCGACGTAACTTTCCGCAACGGCAACTTTTTCCACCGTGATGTACGACTTAAGTCCGACATATGTGGAACACGAATGCCGAGAGTGTGCCGCCATTTCGTTCCGCGCGCTTACGGATTAAATGTTTCCGTACTTCGGTCGGTTTAATCGTTATGGGCGAAAACTTTATTTAGTTCGAGGACTGTCAAAAGTGGTTTTGAAATGTTTAAAGACCAATTTGTCTTTGCAATTTTGAAGCAATTCCATTGCGTAAAACATTGTATTTGTCATTGTACATAAAATGTTTATTTGATCTCTGGAATTAATTACGAAAATGTCGAAATATTGAATTAAATATGAAAGAAACACACGTCGCTAATTAATATTTGCAGATAATACCGAGCGCTTTATGCACGGTCAACGATGCATTAACGCAATTTGAAATGACATCGTACATAACATCCACTGAACTTTGACGAGCGTGTTAATAAATATATATCGATAAAATAGAACCAAATGCGGAAAACATAACGCGGCCACAAAGTTTGTAATTTTGAATTTACAGGTATACGCATAGAATTATCTATTGTTTCACGTACGTGCGCTTTAAAGAACCGAAGAGCCGTGCTTTGTTAATTTAGTCCATCCACTATAAAATTTTCATCTGTTAGGTTAATTATAGCGCTCGCACAGAGAGGAGAACAGTGAAAAACCAACAAAAAAAAACCGGCAATCTACCATCAGACCCGAGTGCGTTCCGCGCTGAAATTGGTGATTAATTGTAAAAGCGATGTTAAAACCGGAACCTTTTCATCGAAATTGATCCATAATTGTGCGAGTGCGAGAAGCGCGCGTTGCGTGCGCAACAGAGGGTTTCGCGATTTAAATCGCACGCGCTAATTGAACACGAATCCTCCGAATTGTCGGCGTTCCAATTTATAACGGCCGTTTGCTCGAGCGAAATATCGAAGTATTAATTTTTTTTTTTTTTTTTTTGCGTACGAACTCGTCATCACAGCGCCGGAAGATAAGTCGAACTATTAACGTCTATTCCCCGTTACCGTCGGGGAATGACGAGGTAGGTCCCGCGGGTGGACAGAGGTAAAGGGAAAGTTTCGACGGAGGCGGCCGACGACCTGGACAGAGCCGGGCAAGAAAGGTTGATTAATACCCGAGGTATTGTTTTATGGAAATTTCCGGCCGTCAGGGCGCTTTTTATCTCGCTTGCTTCTCTCTCTCTCTCTTTCTCGCTCTCTCTCTCTCTCTTCCACTTGTCTTCCACTACCATGTAACCCATTAGGAGGGCGAACCTGTCGTATTGTCATGCTAAGACGCTGATTTTCCTTCGGTCCTCATTATCAGCTTCAGTTCGTTGGGAAAGTTCGCGAGAAAGTGAGAGATCCCCCCTTCCCCCGTTCGCGAAAGAATGGTTACATCTCCGAGAATTGAGGATGAATTGGACGTCCGTGAAAAACTCTTCTCAGGCCGCGATCTGAATATCGCGGAGGAAAGACGGAGAGCGCATTTTACAGACAGGATCTGTACTCGGAGGCTCAGAGGGATGGGGATTCGTTCTTTTCTCGAAGATGTGTATTATCCGTACCCCGACAATTGATGCCATTAAAAGTGAATGATATCGTCTCGAGACTATCTCGATATTATTTACTGCATATTATTTAAAATATTCTCTCTCTCTTTCTCTCTCTCTTTCTCTCTCTCTCTCTCTCTCTCTGTATTTACATACATGTATGCACAAATTTGAAACTCAAACCGCGCGCACAGGGGCGAGAGAACGACGTTGTCCGATAATTCTCGAATTACGTAAACTCCGAATTTGGAGATACACACTTGCCCGCAGCGCGGAAACGCAAGCGTGCCACACGAGGTGTACGTATATATACAGAGACAGAATGATAATGTATAAAGGGTGGAATAGAATAGAATGGAATTAAGTGAGCGCAGAAACAATACCATATAAGTAAGAATGGGCTATTAGGAGATAGTAATCGCGCGTTTACGTAAGCCGCTCTCCCTCCGTCCGTTCTCCACAAAAGCTTCTTTCTATATATATTTTTTCTCGCTCTATCGCCGCGCGATTACGTCCCACTGAAATTTTCGTGATCATCGCGTATACTTCCGTCCGTGCGACACGTCGTGCTCGATTCGTCTTCCTTTTTGTTTTGTTTTTTTTTTTTTTTTTCCTATCAACGCGCAGTATCGCGATATTCGCAAGGCAACGAGTTGTGTGAGCAATGAACCGTGGCCGTGGCAAGGCCGATTTCGTGTTGTCGTGCGGGCGCGTATCTCGCCGTGCGCGTCTCGCTCTACGAAGGTCTTACGGAAAACCACACACCACCTGAGATAAGTTGTTGCTGCTGCTGCTGCTGCAGCCAACAACCTGCCACGGACCGGTGGAAATCCGTGACGCTATTAGGCGTGCGTGATAAACGCGGTCGCCGATGCGAGCGCGATAAAGCTCGAGCCTCAGTCAACCGTGTTGCAAGAAAATCCTTGCAGCGGCCCGGACGACGGTGGAGAACACACACACACACACACACGGGCAAGAAATTGCGGTGAACGAACGTCGAAAATCGGGCCGGATCGAAAACGGAACCGGATAATCTGGCTTGTGTGTGCACAGCGGTGACCCAATTAATCCAAAGCCGGGAGTTGGGAGAAACAAGCGTAACGCGAATAAAAAAAAAAAAAAGAAAAAGAAAAAACATGCGAAAATGTTTTTCAGGCATGATATCGATTAGATTGCGTAATGACACGTATTACCACTTACGAAGAGATAAGATACAACGTGAAAACGAGCGGCGAATTTTATTACAGTGTTCTTTATATTATTGAAAACAAAAAAAAAAAAAGAACTTGTTTACGCTCGATAAGCGATAAGCTTGCTTACGCGCGCGAATAACCGGGCGGAATCCGAATGCCGTCGTGTTTATCACGATTACCGAGAAAACCGGAGAGCTTTTATAGGTATCTTGATCACCGTTCTTGATCACCGCTCCTAATAAGGAAATCGACATTAAGAAATTGTGTTAGTAATAATTCTTGCGCGCGAGATGAACCAGAGTTCGGCGCCGTGAGGTCGACTAGCGGCTTTTTTAAAAAAACGGAGAACACGAATCTCTCGGAAGAGATTCAAATGTCACCCGGTGCGCCCGTCGCAGCAGGTTAGGGTCGATGACCTTGCCCGAAATTCGAGAAGCCTCGTTCGATCGTCAAGAATGTGGGACGCTCGACGTATCGCATAGCGACACGCAACGCAAGGAAGACGTATCGCGTGTCCCGGGCGCATTGCCTTGTAAATCGTTAATTTATGCGTCCTTCTCTCTCTTTCCCTCTATCTTTCTCCTCGCGCAAATCTCTTTCCTCTCTTTTCTTTTGAGGAAAAAAAACCGGCGTTGAAAAAGAAAGCACCTGCGCGCGCGTTCGTTATCGGCTGCGGCGTATCTCACAAACCGGAGCTACTCTGAAGGCATCGCGTAATTGGCATCGCGTACGCTCATAATTAAATTGCCGTTAGTGCTTAACGAGATTTCGAAAACGCCATGAAGCTCTTCGTGAAACGGACGATTCCTGAATTCCTGCGGATGACGCGCGCGCGCGGCGAAACTGTCGGAATTGCCTTCGAGAGATTCCGGGAGGAGAGATCTCGATCGTTAATTTAATCATTTCCGCGATGCGATAAAGGTCAACAAGACTGTAAAATGGTAATTTAACTAGATATGCATACAGTTCTCATATGTGTACAGAGACAAGACGAAGCTGCGTTACTCGTTCGATTACCCCGGCCGCGAGTTCCTTATGCGGCGGATGTTATATTTTCACCGCCGAGCGGATCGTCGGTTGACAACACCTCGTAATTTTTGTTGTTGCCAAAGCATTCATGCGCGTATCGGTTTCTGCTAGTGCGCGATCACGGCGACGTGAGTAATCTTTATTGCGCTGTTAAGTCGGTAATAAATCACCGTCTAAAGTTGTATGACGCCTACCGCGTGATGACAGATCGTCCGATTGTGCGTTTACTTTCACGCGTCACTATTACTTTCGCGGAATCCGGACCGACAACTTCCGCGGTTGATTGACACGTGCGATAAAATTTGTTATACGATACGATGTTATACAATTTTATGCAAAAGAGTGGTTGTTTCTTTTTTTTTTCGCGCAAAAATTTAAATGTTAATTTTCGGTCGCCGGATCTGATTCTGTTAAAGTGAATGAATTTTACCATTTTTCGTCGTACGTATATTTTTAACAAATTTCAATTTAATTATCTGCGCCTTAATATTCTGCAGTTCTCGTTGCGTAATGTGGGGGAACAGTTGTTAAGGCCACTTTATATGGAATTCTAAGCAGAACATATGTCTGGAATAAGAAAAAGCTGACAGTAGTTTGACATAAATAGAGGCAGTCGCCGATTCCAAAGAGAGCGCTATGTGGTTTTGTTCGTTTTAGTTCCCCGACGGCGGTGTATTCAGAACACGTTGTTAGTGTTAACAGTGCTCTCTCTCTCTCTCTCTCTCTTTATCTTTCTCTCTCTCGTCTCTTGCGTGACTTTCTTAGAGCCAATTATACCGTTTGCTCTGCGAGAGGTCCGAGAACACGACAAAAAGATGCTGTTAGGACTAACGCCACACAGTGCGCGAGCGACTCGGCATATTCCGCGTGTTTAAATACCTCGCCGCAGGCATATTTGCTTGAAACATCCATATGTATACGTACATATGAGAGAAAAACGACGCGCCATAGGCACGCGATTCCCTCTTTTTCGTGAGATTAAATTCAACGTGTTCGGTAAAAAGAGCCGAGCGCAAAAAAGGAGGGCACCGAATTTTACGATTATTACGTTCCGTATTCCCGAGGATCGTAATGTCATCAAATCAATCTCGCGAAGTCTACATCCGGAAGTACTCGCTCGAGCGCCGAGAGATGAACCATCGATCTCGCGCGGTCGGAGTTCGCGCTTGGCGCTTGGTAATGGCGCCTCTCTCTCTCTCTCTCTCTCTTCCTTCTTCAATGACTTTTTTTATCTCGTCGAATGAAAATCTCCGCCGAAGTACCCCGACGCGGTCGATTAACTACCGCGGATATATTGTGCGTAACGCCACGGCCTTATGTGTCCGCGTAATTAGCCGGTCTTTCCGCGCGACCGGCGCTAATGAAGGATATACAGATACGCGCCGTGTGTGTGTACACAGGCGCGTGACGCGTAGTGCGCGCAAGAGAGAGCCCGGGCTACTAAGTATCCGGGGGATGACTAATCTCCGCTTGTGCCTCGTTGACCGATCGTTATGGCCCGGGTAACGACACACGGCGTGCCTTCTTGTTCCCTAACGAAGAAGAAGATGAGACCGACGAAAGAGAGAAGATCATCCCGAGAGAAAGAGAGAGAGAGAGAGAGAGAGAGAGAGAAAGAGGCGGAAAGAGGAAGGGGAGAAACGAAGTCAAACGAAGACGCATCTTCTCGCACACCCCTGGGAAACGCTTAACCCCGCGCGATCGTATGATAGAACTAATCGCGTCCGCATACCGGTGGAATCGATGAAGCAACGACGATGATCGACGATCGATCGTCAGCTCTTAATCACCGTCGGTGAATCACGAGTGACGCCGGTCGCTGCGAAATCCGTCTCGGAAGACCCCTCTCTTCCCTTATTCCCTGCCACTCCTGTTTCTCGGCGGAAAGTTCGCGGCCGGGGTCAACGAGCGAGATAAATCTGCCGCGGAGACATTGATAATCATTTTGCCGCTTATCTGCAAAGCCGGGTATATTCCGACGCTACACAACGTCGAAGCTTCTCCTTCGCTTCGTAAAAAATGTCGATAACGAATTACGTATGCGCGCCTTTCCCGATATCAAGAGACGATATAAGGGAGCGTAATCTCGCCGCCTCCGATCGGAATTTTGTAGAGCGCCGTCGTATAAGCAGATGACGACACTTTTGGCTCGGAGTATCCCGGAGTATATGTATCTTATCATTCGATAGACCCAATAAAAATAAGAGCGATGTTATGTGCCATCGCGACTCGAGCATTTGGATACTGCGAATTATCTGAGGAGCTAGACTCGATTGGCGTTTCTCTCCGAGCAAGAAGAGAGAGAGAGGGGGAGGAGGGAGCAGAAGACACAATTATCGTTACCGATAAGGATGAGCCAAGCTGGCGCCCCGTTACACCGCGATGATGCAGTTATCGGGAGGGGATTTGAACGGCTGATACAGGAGCGAGAAATGTCGTCGAGGAAGTTCAAGGATTTCATTAAGGCAGAAGCCTCGACTGGAGATTTCTCTCTCGCGAGACCGCCGTGAGACTAGAGAGAAATAAAGAAGGAGAGAAAGAGAGACGAAAATATCACGGTCGTATAATATCATCGGCAATCGGACGCTCGTTTGCGCCGGTGGCGCGCGGATAACTCCCGAGGATCACCAAGACGAAAGAAAGGCGAGCGCGGCTAGGCCGGACTGAATGAGATCCGTATAGCGTGGAATTGTTATAAATCATTGCGGACAGTGGCCGCTAGCTACCGCGTATAAGCCCGTTCGTTACCGCGATGTTCGCATATGGGAAAATAATTTATTATTATGAGCGATGATGAGCGGAGAAAAAGAGAGATACGAATTTTTGCAACTCCGTACACGACTACTTGTTGCGCGAGAGAACTGCAACATATTTGCAGAAACACGATTTCACGCGATGGATTATTTCCGCAGGTCCGACAATCTCACCTTCGAAAGGTGATGGATACCACACGTACACAGAACATGCGTGAGTTCCTAACGGTCGGAGGCATTTTGTGTTCGCGGCTTCGTATGTACGCTAATCTGCATATACGCTTTTCATATACCTACCTACCTACGTTTTCAAACCGCGCGCCGGTTTTACTTTAAACCCGATAATCAACAGAGGATGCAATTAACTACATTGGATTTAGATTTCCTCGCGGGGTGTATCAGAATGTGGGAGTATGCATGTGGATTTAGATGTTGTTGCGCGCGGTTATAACCAGTTGCGTGTTGCTCGATCAGTAAAACCGAACGTGGAAATAATTATTAAAACACCCTGGGACTAGCGGTATGCGGACACACGCAATATTTCATGCGCCTATCTGATTGGTGCCACGGGAGATATAGGCGTTTCTTAACGGTATTTAGCCGCGATTTAAATATTGAGCTCCGGAGAGCTTGATAGCTTAATACGATAATCCGGGCATTTCTCACAAACCGAATCGCTTTCTCGTAGCGGAAAAATGTTCATGCTGTGAAACTTCTGATCAAATTACAATGTGCGATTATTTTATTGCCTCATAAAAATCTCGCACTCGCGGAAACGGAAAAATGCACATTCTCGGAGAAGACAGATCTGATCTCGCATGTTTTCTCGCCCAACACATGTTCGAATTGGGTTAGAGCTTGCTCGGAAATTTTTGCGCGCGCGATTTCGACAAATATAAATAAGAAGCGTCGCTTTATTTCCGCGTGACATCGCACAGGCATTTCTGGTGAAATTTTACGAAGCTGCTCAAAATCGCGCTCTGTCGACGATTCGTCTCTCGCAATGTGTTGACAAGCAGAAAAAACACAGGGAGAGAGAGAGAGTATTTGCAAGCCGGGGCGAAAAAGTGGAGCGGCGAGTGCGTGTTTTACTCGAGGGGCGAAATTCCGCTCATGTATAAATGTATATATCAAGTAAAATTGAAACGAGCCCATGTAATTAAAGAGCCACAAGGAAAAGGGAAAATTAATAAATGATTTATCAGAAAGGTGCGCGCGCACATATATGCCCCAGCGAGACACGAATATTTCCGAGTGAATTTCATCAAAATTTGCAAACGCGCAGCCTCGGGCGAACAGTAGTCGTGTCGATAAATCTGTGCGTGTGTATGCATGTGGCTTGTAAATACCAAAGCAAATGCGCGCGATGTCGATCTATGTTGGAGTCGCGACATAAAAGCTGGCAACGTTTCGTCGTTAACGATATAAAGACTGTCATTCTCCAGAAAATGAATAATGTATACAAACAGATGCTATTGTACGCTTTAATAACAGAGATTGTAAATTCTCACATTGTATACGAAGTGCATTAATAATGCGGATAAGTATTACGTGAACGGAGTATGTATTATTTAACCGTTGTTGACAAATTTGCGAGGCAACTCTAACATCTCCCGGCTCGATACCAGCTATAGTCGTACACAAACAGATCGAACATCCCGGTTAATACACGGTACACACAGCGGGGTCGTAACATATTACATATAATGTAAATTATTGACTGTTTCGGAGTAGTAGTTTCCCTATATGAAGCGACGTGCAGTGTGCAGGTTGTTACACATTACATAACAATATTTAATAGAAAGAGAAAGAGAGAGAGAGAGAGTTCGTATATTTGGATAAATAATCGGTCGCGCAAAATATTTCAATTGCACCATATCATTATAACATTATTAAAATACTATTGTTATTGCTAGACTGGATCGTTGTATATACATTGTACTAAATTTATGAGTCCTTTGAAACACGGATCTCGTTTCAATTGTCGTGATAACGTAGCCTGATAACGACAAGCGCGCATGTTGTATTATCGAGCCAATACTTCACATTTCGTAAAATTACACGAATGTAATGATCGCTGCGCTGTTTATTCATTCGAACCGGAAATTGCAAAACAACTCTCAAGCTACGACAGTTCGAAGTTAAAGAGCATGACGAGAGAGAGAGAAATAGAGAGAAAAAGAGAGACAGTGTATATTGCCGGTCGCAATTAAAGCATTAATTATCGGTGAAGTGCCCCGCGGCAGTAGTTCTCAATAAAGTTTGCCTTCTTTTAAAGCCGGCATTCGGCACCAATAACGCGGATCGGAGAACGATAACGTTTCCCGATCGTTACCGCTCATCGTCAGAGGGGACACGAATCGTAGAAAAGCTTTCAAAGAGATCCTCTTGAGGAGGAAACCCCCCGAAGCATCATAGGCGTTAGGGGATCGATTCCTCTCAGAAGAGTCAGTCAACCGCCGCTTAACTAAGGTACGGGCTGTGCGGGCGAAACGGCTTGGTAAATCGAGCGTAGTTCGGAAACTTATGTTCTGCACGATCGAGAAAGTAGTTGTCGTTGCCGCGGTCGTCGTAGTCCTCGTCAAGATTTACGCCCGACGATCCGGCAGCTTTCGTCGCGGTTATCGATCGTACACTAGGTGAGTTTAATTGCCGCCGGCTCTGTCTTTCTTTCTCTCGCTCTCTCTCTCTTTCTCTCTCTCTCTCTCTCTCTCTCTCCGCGTCTCTCGGAACGCCACGCGAATTCACTCCGTCGCGTCCAGCGAGCATCGTTAATTAGCTTTCCATTACGACAGTGAGTAACGTGACTTCGAGAGAAGAGACACAATAGCAGTAGTTTGATACATCGCCGCCTCGCGAAAGAAATATTACGTCGTGTCACGGCCGCTAAAACATATAGAAGGAAGCGGATCATACGCGGAGGGGAATCGCGTCAAACTACATTTCTCGACGATTTATCTTCAATCAACATATCTCTATCTCTTTCTCTTCCTACTCTCGTGCTCGCTCGCTCTCTCCTCTCTGGTCCGACGTCGCCGCAAACTGCGCCGGGTGCAGTAAACCCGCGTTGCGCACTGCAACTGCGAAGGTGATGAGCGCGGAAAGCAACGGTAATGACAATCAGAGAGCGGTAGTTCTATTATACGTGCGTAACCGCCGATTCACCGGCCGAGCTCGCAGGTGTCCCACGACCTTGCGCGCGAACGCGTCTGGCCGCAGCGACGAGAAGGCTCCCACTGGTGCTATCGCGCGCGCGTCCCCGTTTCGCGAGATGTGTTCACGTACCATTTAATAGTGCGATATACCATGCAGCCAGAGGATGCGTTTTCGGTAAATCGGCAAATCGTTGTGTGTTACGGTGATTCTCGCGCGCACACACTCCATCGTGGAAATGAGCACGCGTGTCGAATCGATTTCGCACCGACCTCAGCATCATCCCACGGGGGATTCGACAAACTCATAAAGTAGAAAAATTCAATAGGATCCATTTCCGCGCATCATCCTCCCTCTCGAACTCGCTTCGTTCTATATACCTATACGTATCTCTATATTACGGGCCGCGCGCTCGTCATTTGAATGGAGGATTCGATAACGCGCGCGCCATTCGGGAAAAGAAGTGCGCGCCGATACGAGTGTACACTTTCAGCGCGCGGAGCGTGAAGAGGTTCTCTCGCGAACAAGTATGCGTGTACGCTCGGTGGAGGATGTGCACATACAGATGATACGTAGTACGGATTCAAATGAAAAAAAAAAAAAAAAAAAAAAAAATACGAAGAGCTACCACCCCCAGCGCGCTAGCCAGCTCTATGCAAATAAACCGCTTCACGCAACGCAAGTTGAACGCGATATATAGAAAGAAAAAGAGAGAGAGAGAGAGAGAAAGAGAGAAGAGGTTCGAGCTTGCGGATCGCAATGCCGCTCCCAGTCTCGTGACAAGATCTTTTATCGCGATTGAACGCACGAGTCGCGACACGCCACCTTCCCTGCGCCGTAGCGATAAGAGCCACCGAGAGAGGACAGAGAACCAGAAAAGGCACGGCACGTCGTGGAAACCGAGCGCGCAAACACGACGATACAGAAGGCCTAGAGGCGACGGGGAGAAAGATCGCCGAGGGGGAGAGGAGAATGTGAGGAGGCTACTACCTATAACACGGAGTTGGGCCAACCACCATCAATCTCCCGGGCGACACTTCGCTGAAACTCCCCCCTCCCTCGCATACTTCCCGCGCCGATGAAGGGAGCGCGGAGAATGGAGAGAAGCGAGATACTCGCGTAATGCGAGCAAAGTTTAATTACCGCGTTATACCTCGGCGTTAGGACTCAGGTTTCTCCGAAATCGCCGGTCTCTCAACCCCCGCCGTCGACGACGGATTCATCAGCGCGCGCGCGGCCACGACAGATCTCCCAGCAGAGCCCGGAGACGTGCGAAGATAAACGGGAGATAGCCGCGAGGAGAGAAGGAAGGGGAGAGAAAGAGAGAGAGACAGAGAGAGGAGAAAGACGAGCGAGAGATAGAGACGTGTCATCCTTAAGTCGCTCGTCCGCGAAGTTCTATAGCCAGAGGGTCTTCCTGTGCGATTTGCTTTTCTCTCGTTTCTATCCTTCCACTTGCCTTCCGAGAGCATTCGCGGTAGAGCTGCGCTCACCGTGGCAGCTCACCCGTTTCAAGCGAGCTCTCTTCTCCTTTCTTTCCACGCGTTCGTCCCTTCTCGTTCGTGTCTTCTCTCTCTCTCTTTCTTTCTGTGTGTGATCTCGTCCTCGTTCTTCTTTCTTTACCTCGTGTTCTATCTAATTTTCCTTCCAGCTCGGTTCCATTCTGTTCGCACGTCTACCGTCTCGTTCCCGCCGACAGCCAGCGTCCGTCCGTGTGTGCGCTGCGTTATGGATGGTGGTAGGTACCCACTTAGAGCCAGCCAGCGCGGAGAGAGCAGCCACGCATAAACCAGTTTCCTGGTTATCCGACTCGCATTTTCCTGGTCGACGCATAGCGCGTCGAACCCGCGCGGAACGTACCATTAACGGAGGCTTCCTCCCTCGGCTCGATTCCGCGGGACTCGACTTTGCGATCGGCGATCAAGCCCGGGATGAACCAGCCCGGCTGATGCCAACCGCACGCTTAAAGGCCTGCCGTACACATATATCGCTTCTCAAGCGGACGCACGTCGCCGCTTTCAGGGCGACCGCGGCTCCTTTTCGTTTCCTCTGACGTAGAGCATCGAATAATTACGTAACGAGCTCACGTTCCCTTTTCGACGACGTGTGCGCACGTCCGCGACGATCGTCCGACAGAGACGTTATCTGTCCGTCTGGTATGCGCGCGCGGCAGAAGCGATTCAGAGGTGCTGGTGTGAATTTTCGAGCAGAGGAAATCGCTAATCGTCGCGCGCCACCCCGAGGCAATGGATTGAATCCTCGGAGAGAGAGAGAGAGAGAGAGCACATCCATCGATCGGAGAGATGTTATCCAACGATAGCCGACCATTTACGGGTGCATTCCAATAATTTAATCTAGCCGAAGTGCTGGGTACACAGAAACGGAATTCGAGAGCCGAGCAAGCGACTCGTTAGAGGCCGAGCGATATCGAAGTTTTAATCGGGTACGTTTGCATTTATTTCATACAAAATTCACGTCTCATAGCTCGTGAACGTTGACGACGGCGACGACGACGATGGTTCAAAAAACGGCGCTCGAGAAACGCCGAAGACGGGAAATTTCAACGCGTTGCCTCGTCTCGCGAGTGGCGCGAAATCCATACGCGCGATAAAGTGAGCACGAATTAAATCACTCGGACTGACTTTCTTAACGAATGCGGGTACCGTCTATAAATCTCGGGGAGATCGTACACGGCGGCGGTCCGAACGTGCAGACCATGCGTCGCGGAATCCACGACGACGTGGCCGCGCGCAGCACACACGCGCGCTCTTATAACCTTCTGCATAACTTTGCTCGAATCCGCTTGACCGAGAACGAGTATCGAGAACGGCCTTACGCCGTTATGTGTGATAAGTCCCGCATGTCCGGTTAATGTAGCTTGCGCGAGTCACTCGGGTGACCGTGACTCACCTCGCCGTAACCTCGTAGCACATTTGGCAGAGCCCCCGTCGTCGCCGCGGCCTTTCTCGCGGGGGGGAAAATGTATTCTAATTGGCCGGATCGCCGCGGCCTCCGAAGGTTCTCACGACGCGCGCGCGCGAGCGAGCTCCGTCTGGAAAGTAGACAAGAAAACGAAGCGATTGAACGGCGCGGCGTAATCGACCGGTGTGTGTTCCGAGCTACGCCCGGCCGCAACAAACACAGCAGGAATAAGTACTGGTTACCCTGTTCAATTTCCATAAGGATCGCTTTGGTCCATCCGGAGCGGTTGATACAAGTTAATGCGCTGCTGTGCACGTATCATGCACACACGCACACACACATGTACACCACACGCATTACATACACACGCGCGGCTATCGCGCGGCGTTGATGCTATTGCCACCGATTGCTGGTAGTAATTATCTTATCGCGCTGCGCGATCGTTCTCCTTACGTGTATCGCCGACGCTATATACGGTATATCTTTATTAGTAATAACTAACGCGCACGTTAATAATCTTTAGATCATTTCGACCCGCATTCGGTTACATAGTGTCGTACGCGTGGAAAATGTTTAATCGCCTGGGACCGGTCATTCGATGATCGATCGTTTCCGCGGAATCTCGCTCTCGCGGGAAGCGAGCGTTCCATTCGGTCGCACCGCCTGTCTCGGAACTAGTAATTTCGCGGCGCCCGATGTTCGCGAAACGAGACGAGTCCGAGACGGAAAGGCCGCGCTGAACTGACCCCTTTATTTACGAGCTCGCAAAGATGCGCGCGGCCGAATTACGGAGGGCGATCATCATGAGGGGGGGAGGGCCATTGGGTCGAGCGGTGCTCAAGGGCGGACGAATAGCGGCCGTGCTTGTAAATCGACGAACACGACGACGACGACGACGATGACGGCGGCGGTTGTTTCCCTGCGAAATTCCGCAAGCGCGAGATAGCCGATTACGATTGAACCCGATGGGACATCCAGGCACCGTTATTCCGCCATGGTGACGCGATGGTACAGGCACCTGGTACGGAGTGCAGGCTTTGCCCCCTCCCCTCTTTCTCTCGCTGCGACCGTCCTTCTCCCTCTTCTTCTTCTTGTTTCTTTCGCTTCTACTTTGTCGTCTCTTTCTCTTTCTCTCTCTTCCTCCCGCTGAAAGCTTCTCCGCGCGCGTACATCGTCGAGTGTGTTTCCGCGGAGACACACCGACGCCTGGGTCGCGTTGTTCACACGTGAACATTCAATTTTGCTCTCTTTGAGATCTCTTTGATTCCCCACTTTCCCCCCTTTCCCTCCTCGATCTTCTTCATCATCATCTTCGTTTCCTCTGGCAGCTCGTCGGAGCAAAGTATGCGTGCGCTCTCTCGCGCGACATAATTACTATTTACCCGACACGCATCATCGGCTCATTTCGCGGGTCTTCAGGTCTTACGACCGCAACAGGTTCCAGTTAATAGCGGAGACCGCCCCGCGCGTCCGTCTCGTTTCTAATCGCGTCGACGGAAATTATCTTCGCTACTCGAGCGTGCATCGAAACACGCGTGCCGATATATATTCCCGCACGGAATACGTCGAATTCATATCTTACGATCGATTGTGTGTGTGTGTGTCCGCTGTTAAACGTCGGTGTTCGTCGCGCGTTTTGTGCTCATAAAACCGGTACGCGCGCGGCTGTGACTCGCGGCCGAAACACACGTCGCGCTCGTAAATTTACAAACGACGCCGCTCTCACGCCGGAAGCGAGATAAGAATGAAATTCCATGGTTGATTCGGCGGCGGTGCGCCCGAAGCGTGCGGTCCGTTATATGTACACCGCGCGAAGGAATTGGGCGAGAAACCGAAACGCCGTATGGGAAATACTATGCGTTATCTCTCAGGATTACACGCAGAAGAGAGACACTCGAGGCGATAAGCGTTTAAGTTTATATTCGCTGTCAGAATCCGCTTTTTCGCGGTGTCCTCCAACTGACTGTCAACGTACGGGAAAGAGCACTTGAAATAAAGGCTGACGCGAAAGACTGCGCGTATTCTAAATAATAATGGAAGATAAGAGGATGTCGAGAGGTCTGGTAAATCCCTGTCGGCGTGCGACTTCACGCGTGAAGTGTCACGACACGAGGCTTATCCGCGGGCATAACGTGTGAGTGTCATCTCGCGAAATAGACTCCGTCGTTGAATTACCATTACATTCGATAGGTACGAGATACTTGAGAGGAAAGTGGGTGGAATTAAGTAGTAGGATCTCTTTCGGGGTCCGGTGAACTCGCGCTGTCAACCACGCGCGGCCTGAACCGGTCGCCGGCCGCTGACGCCTTAAATTGCCACGTCTTTAATGATCCCACCTGAGTACGAGTAAAAAAAAAAAAAAAAAGAAGGAACAAGAAGCGGGAAGACCGAGCGATCGCGCGCGGGGAATCTGGGCGGGGATGCGCGAGGTGGCCGATCAAGAGAAAGAGAAAGAGGTAGGAGAGACCGGCAGTTGATGTCTTCAATGGTGTTGTACCGGCGATCGAATTGTGCGTACCGTTCTGTCCTCCTTAGACGGCGGCGGCCTCGGTTCCCCTCCGGCAGACGTCTTCGGTCGCTCGAGGAAGAGCCACCACGGCCGTAGCCACAGTCAGCCAGGTGTACACAGTGCCTAAGAGCCAGCCGGCCGACATAGTTATATCCTACGAGCGGCCGCGAGCGGCGTGCGCGAACGAGAAGAGACGAGACGAGACTCGCGACGAGGCACATCACCATTGCGAATCGGTGAGACGCGCGCGCGTTTTGTGATTTTGCGTGGTGGTTTTACGGTGCCATGCGCGATAAACAAAAGTAATCGATATATACATATATATATATATATATATGTATATACATATATATATATACACACACACACCACAATATATATGTATGTATATGTATATACTTCTCTCGGGTACCCTTTTCTCGCATATCCTGCGGAACTTATTGGACTGATTGGTTCTATCCGCGATTGGCCCACGTTTGTGTGTACCGTTTTCAAGCATTGTGCGCTAACGGCCGTTCTCAAGCGATCAGTTTACGATCCCGTGAGAAAGGTGCTCGTGGAATTTGCCTTGGCGCAAACGCGCGCACGAGAGAGTGTCGGGATAAAGCCCGAATTGCTGCTGCGTGCGTTTGCAATCTTCTGTCCGGTGTGTGCCAGCGGCCGGGCGGTTCGTGTCCCACAAAATTCGACGTCGAGAGTACAACATCGATAGCTGCTGTTTCGCCCGACTCGATCCCAGGTAACTGGAATTTTCGGTGTGTTCTGTGCCGCGCCGGACCCAAAGGTATATCCGACACGATGCGTAATTATTTTAACGTGCGGTGTGCATAGGAAAAACCAGCGGTTTGGAACACATTATATCTCGGGGCGCGTCGCTGTTTTCAATACAAAACCCCGAGCGGAGTTTTCGCGCGCAGATTGCTGGGCCGCGAAAATCCACCGGGGTCACAGTGGTGCACGAAAGTATCCGGCGATTTAAATTCCCGCATATGCGCGCCTCGCTGTTTGTTATTTATTGCGCAATATATACAGCGGGCGCGGTGTAACGGAAATATGAACGATTCGCAATTTATTGCCGCTGCGGCTTTCGCATTTTTAATATTTTAATTGTCGTTTTAATTTATCCGCGCTCGCGTCCAGTTTTGTTATGCGCAATCTGTTATAATGCATTATATACGTTAATGAAAGATATTTATAGACTTGAAAAAAAAATTATGTTCGCGGTAATGTTATATGTTTTCAAAATATTTTAAATCCACTTCCGCGCGAACGTGTATCTCGCGTAAATATTTAAAATATCTCTTAATTGAAAGAGTTTTTTTAATATTTTTTTTTTAATATAAAGATTTTAATATAGAGATTTTTTTTAAATATATATCTCGTTACTATATTTTTCATTTTTTTACTTCGTTTTTTCTGCTTACAAGCCATTTTGATGTTGATCGAATGATGTTTCGGTTGCCTCGAAATCACCACGGGTATGCCGACCTCTTTACAAAATTCATGAAACGCGATCGTTACAAACATCTCATGCCTACTTTACATTATTAATGCTCCACGAACTTTATTTTCCAATCTACTAGACTCGTTTCCTACAACGTCGGCACGACACTTTACCAACGGCGATATCATCCCGTTAATCCGTATCTCCGTTAATTCCTTTACGCGATCAATCTCTAGAGCGCTAAGATATTTATGTAGAATCAGCAGAGACAGTAGTTTTATTAAGAAAAAAAATGTTTTAGAGAAACGCCGACGACGTTCGAATTTGCGTTTTATTTTACAGTCCATACAAAAAAGTGCGTGTGTGTATCAATTGCCATTAAGTGCTCCGCGTGAGAATCAACAAACTTCTTTCTACATTTGTAATTTCTTTTCCGCATTTCTGGCTCTTTTTTAATTTATTTCTAGTTACACATCTCGCAGCATGAGAAATACTTAAATATAATGAAAATTCTTCACACAAAGACAGAGACACGCGACGTTTCACGTCGTGGTGTAGTTCCGGAAAACTGAGAAAATTGCATAAATCGTCTCAGACACGTCTCAGACACACAAAAAAAAGTTGCTGTTTAGAAAAAAATACTAAATCTGCGTCCTCTTATTTTCTCGGATTTTACAAATCTTTAACTAACGCTTTCAGACTACTATTTAAATACTTCAAAAAAACGTTTTTTTTTTTAGAATTTAAAGATTCCTTTTTTGCTATAAAATGCAAAAGAAGCTGAACATTTATTTTCTCCAACGCGATTCAAAATAACAAGTAAAAGCAATCAAATTTTTGTTTCAGATTCCACGCGTTCGCGACGTCGTTGCAACCTGAGCGTCCGATCGAGGCACGACAATGACACGGCCGTACACTCGTCGACAACTCTTCGCGTTATTCCTGCTCCTGCAGACCGCCGCTTCGAGATACGGTCACGCGGTTCACGCGGCTTCCGCGGAATCGACGCACGCTGCGACGGCCGAGCTGTCGCCGTCGTCCGCGTCCGTGCCGTCCGGCCTGTCCGGTCCGGATTACACCGGGCCGTCCGCGGGTTCGGACGAATGCGATCCCGAGATGGTCGGCTTCGAGCTGGTAACCGGCTACGTGTATACCGCGCCTACGAACATGCTCGAGTCCATACCGGGCACGTTGATGCTCACCGACTGCCTGGAGACCTGTCAGGCAAACGACTCCTGCCAGGCGGTCAACTACGAGACAGGCCTGTGCGTCCTATTCAGCTCTAACGCCGACAGCAATCCAGGTAAGATTGAATCGTTATCGTATCTTCCTAAAGACTGTGGTAAGAACTATCGGGCCGCGTGTGCGATGATACCGGCGAACCCCCTCAGGACGGCTACGTCCGATAGCTGCTTTAGGGCGAGCGTGTTTTTACGAGGGATAAATGTTGGCGAAACTCGCTCGATTGCCTTATTACGCTGATGTTAATTAAGAACGTTCCACAACATCACAGCAATAAAAAAAGAACGAGCCTTGAGAGAGTTTTTGAATACTTGAGCGGTGTGTTTGTGTGCCGTAAATTCGAGAGTAATGACATTGCGTTTTACGCCATTAGCAATCCTCGCGAGGTAAACCAACATTAACGACAGAGTAGTAGTCAGAAGGGCAAGAAATACGAGATCAGATAATCTTCGATTTTTTTTTTTTCTAATTCGTTATCATTAAAATTAGATTTCTATACGTGTATATGCGCGCGTGTGCGAGATGAGCAGAGCCCTCGAGCCCTCCCCGCGCGTTGTTTTGCGCAATTACGGTGCTTCGCGGGATAACCGAAGTATGTTAAAATCGTTTCACATCAGTCTCGTATGAGCACACTTTGTGTAATGTAAGGATCGCTTTGGGCGAAACGCGATAATTTTCTGTACAATGCCTGCGGTACCAATTGCCTTGATTTACCGGATGAAAATAAGCGAAACACGAAGGCATAATAGACGATGTCGTCCGGTAACTCGTGTGTCGGTGAGAATCGGGTCGGTGTGCTTATCGCACGTTATTCTCCGCAAACTTGCACGCGAGATTTTTCACTTGTCCGATCTATTAATTAATTTAGTAATAATGAAAAGGTATTAAGAAGAAGACAATAAACAAAAATGAGCGCATAAGATTACACGCTATCAATTTTTTTCGTAGCTTTTGCTACGCACATATTTTTCGTACATATAATTGCGGTTCACCTCGGAGTATTTTTAATGTATGAAAATGTTGTATTTTTAAATTTTTTTTTGGACTTTAATGTACACGTATTTTACATTATATTTTATATATATATATATATATATATACATATATATATATATATATATATATATATAATATTATATTATACATTATACTTAACGTGTTTCAAGCGAAATTTTTCCATTCGCGTTGACATCGCATAAAAATATGCAGAATTTTCGCGTTGACCAACGCAATAATTGTTTCGTGTACAAAACATTTTTGCGAATATTATCTTTTAACGTATAGCTTTTAATTCTTTCAAAAATTTATACGTTTAATATTCTCTTTCTCTATCATCGCGTTTTATTGCATGTTGTTTTTCATTTCGTTGTACACATGAAATGCATTAAAAAAAGAACGGATCTCTTTGAAAGAGCGCGCCGAGTATATTCAAACATTAAAATATTGTTACCTTACAATATAATCAATACACAATGAACAAATATATGTATATTGAATGTCTGTGAGAAAGCGCACATAATTTACCGGCAAAACTTATATAAAGCCGTAACTGAATTCCGCAACGCGCGTTTCATCAAGTAATATCGATTCCCTGAGCACGAATAACACGAACGGTCGTTCTCTCCGGCAAACACCTCCGGAATTGCATCCGCTTTCGTTCGCTTGTTCGAATCTTATTTAAATTTTTGCCGAGTACGAAACAGCTTTCGCACTTTCAGTGCCGTTGATTTTTCTACGAGAGAGAGAGGAGGAGTGCACCCGGCGAAGTGCCACATATTGGGCGTCGCCTGAGGTGCACTCTTTCTCGAGTATTTCTTGACCCATTATTTTCCCGTCGCTGTTGAATGCCTTTACGGCACGTACGCGAATACATATATATATATTATATATCCAAGTCTCGGAGAACTTTGAAACACGTTGATAAAATCTCGATCATAAATCGCGGTCGTGGTACAGCAGGTGAATTTGTCGCTGCTAGGTTTTGTAATATTTACTTTGGAATGTAGAAGAAGAAAAATAAATAAACGAAAGTTACTCTCAGCGCAAGTTTTGATTATTTACATAAAAGCTATAAAAGCAATCAGATTTGTCGACGTGAATGCGAGAAATGTTTAAACAAATATTCCTTTAAATATAAATACATAAAAAAATTGATTGATTAAGCTTTTATTTATTTAAGTGCTTTGTAAAAAGTTAACTCCAGTGCAACGTAATCAAAAGATAACAGTATAAAGAGCAATGTAAGAAATAGCTACATTTAGAAAAAAAAAAAAGTGAGTATATAAAGATGAAATAAAAAAATATAAGAGTTAAAAGAAAAATAAAAGAAATATATAAGAAAAGAAAAAACAGATTAAAATTGAAAAATAAATTAAAGCTGAACGTTTAAAGCTGAACGTTTTGAATTTAAAAGAAAATCGAACAAGAGAATTTCTCTCTCTCGTCTGAATAGGCACGTTTTCGCGGGCTTTGCATACAGAAGAAAAGAGCAATATGTACAACGTTACGTACACCTATATATATTTGGTCCCGACGATGAATTATAAGGATCACGTGCATTGTCAGAGGGTGCTACCTCTCGGTGGTTCCTCATGAATAATGGATACCGGTATAAGTAAGTGTAATGAGAAACGCACTAATTGAATCTTCCTGGTATAATTAATATAAACTATACGTCCGCAGACGTCGGACTCGCGGGTATTAATTAAACAACAGAATGAGATCTATCTATGGAGAGAAGCGAGTATTGTTCTGTAAATATTTTTCAAGCGCATCTGTCAGGAGTAACACGCACCGTGTAATTTGCTTCCGAGAAGGGAAAATTAACGTGTATGAATTATTATCGCGCTGCGAGTTTCGCCAGCTTCGAGCATGTCTTGAAAATTTGTCGTCGAAAAAAATCGACAATGATTTATCGGCTGATTGTTTAACACGATCGACATCGATTCGAATGAAATTTTGTAATTTGCAACTTTCCTGTGAGTAATTAGAACCGTAATAAGTTACACACAAGTAGACAAAATATTTTACGACGCTCTCAAATTAATTAAATTCTAACAAATTCCTCTACATTCTTTCCGCTGCGAGACATTCGTTTGAAACGTCGTCGTTTTCTTTTTTGCCTGCGGTCGACGGCCCTTACACGGACGCAAAAACGGACCATCTAATGGACCAACCGTGCGCGCGATTCACTCCGTGGCACTTTTTACACGAAGAACTAACTATATGACCGGAACAGATTCGGTCAGAGAGAGAGAAAGAGAGAAAGACGGGGCATCGCGTCCCAATTGTGGGACCGCGCGGCGCTCGGGGCGATGTAATTCGCGCACATCTGGCTGCGCGCGAGATCTCGGGATAAAAAGTAAACGTCCCGCGATCTCGTGTAATCTCCGCGTGATATTTCTTTACGCGGGATCGTCATGGCGGATAATTGCCAAAAGGCACGGCAACGGCCGCGAACGAAAGGAAGCGCGGCGCAAAATTGCTGTTTAAAGATCTCGAAGACGACGATGATGTGTCGTCGTTTTATATATACGCTCGCTTTTGTGCCGCGCGCCGTGCAGGTCCCGTCAACACTCGAGAGCACGCGTGATAATCTAAATGATGCGACGCGGGGACGCGCGTAAAAGAAACGCGCTCTCAGGTGCGTCTACCGAGCGGAGAAAGTAAAGGCGCGCTTCGTTGGCACGGGGACGCAGGAAATATGCAAAGAACCTGCCGGATGTCCCGCGCACCGGTGCCATTTGCCAACGAATTTTTCAAGAAAACCATTGCCCTTGCAAGCGGTGGCACGAGTATGCCTGCGTGTGACAGCTTGACGTCTACAAAGTACTCTTTTTCCCGCTTTTAGCCCGCTTTCATCTCGCTTCCGTGCGCTCGTTGTCATCTGTCGTTTGCGTTTTTCCTCTCTCGCTCTCTCCATACCCGGAGTCAAAAAGACTCCACGTTTAATCGCGAGCTTTCGGTAACGCGTCACGAAATCACGTTAGATGTCGTGCCAGGTCAATAGAATCTTTTACGGGACCGCGGAGGAGACGGTGAGAGAGGCGAGGACGAAGGAAGGTTAATTCGATCGGCTGCAAATCGGTCAATCGTGGACGTTCAAGAACGGGAGAGGATCTCGGTCACGCTTTGATGGTCTCTTGACACGAGTTTCCTTTCGGCACGACCGTCCGATAGATCTTTTCGTCGTGATTTCTCTCTCTCCCTTCTCCCTCCCGCCTCTTGCCACTTGTTCATTAGGAACAAAAAGTCCGCGCGCAAATCGGACTCTTACATCCGCCGAAACCGAGACGAATGGCCGAATAAAATGCTCGCTCGGTCGGGACTGTACACAGCGCGCGCGATCGTGATCGATGGCGGTGCTGCAGCGCCGGCCAACAAGACGGCGACAACCGAGCGACGACACACCGTCGTCACGATCACGAAACTTTGAAACCGAAGGGACCCGTTAGTCGATGATAGGATCGTCGTTACACAGGCGAGCGAGCGAGCGAGCGAGTCGCCGACCTCTCTCCTTCCATCTCGTCCCGCTTCGTCTCTAACGCGTGTCCCTCTTTCCGGCCACGGCGCCTCGTTCGCGAAGAACCATTTGGTACACCAGCGTCCGTCGAGATAATTACTTCTGGACGATACAGTCCGGTTTTGGACGGCGACGCCTCTTCCCGCTTTTTAACACACAACGCGTTTCTTCTCTACGTACGATCGCGAAAATTCGCTCACGACTTCCGACGAATTCCGTTCTTCTTATTGTCGCACGATTGATTGTGTAATATTTAATATTACACGCCGCCGTTACGACTCATCTATATTCATCCGTAATAGTCCAGTAAGCGTAATATGCAAAACTTTCCCGTAGCTTTCCGTGACTGAAGGTTTCCGAGCGGAATGTAAAACACTTTTTCCGCGCGTCGATTGCCTTACTTTGTTCCAGCGCGTTAAACAGTCAAGCGGAAATTATGCGCGAATTTATGTTGGGGTTTTTTTCCGCAGCTACAGAAAAGCTGCGAGAGTGCGATGAACGCCGCGCGGCGCGAAACCGGAAACTTTCCTTTCGTTTTTGCGAATGAGCTGTCCTTTTTTCTGTCACGCCAAGTGAAACAAGGTAGAAACGCCAGTCACTTCACATTTATAACGTCGTTTTGAAATAATACTCACTCACCGCCCGCGCGCGCGGTTTTATATATATATATATATATTATATATGTACACATATATGTAACACGATGTTCTGTTACGCACTCGCGCTGGAATTCGAAGAAATTCCATATAAAACATACGAGTTGTACGTGGCGCGCACGCGAACGTCCATCAAAAATTTATATATGCGTATGTGCATCAGCGCCGTGTGTACGCAGCCATTTCCTACCCTTTACGACTGCACTTCCCTTCAATCGTCGTTCGTGATTCTATTTTCCTCGTTCCCGTCGTCGCTATTTTCCCGCGAACACGAACCCGCGCATACATATATATACCGTGTGTTCTGTGTGTTGTCATGTCCCCCCGACGAGAGGGAAACAAAAGCGGAGATATCCGAGCGTACATATTTTTCTTAAGAACAGTTGCCTCAGATACCTAAGCGAAATATCTCGACTTCCGCATGAGTCATTTTTCATTCTTATCCTCCCGTCTTTATTTAAACGGGAATCCGTGCGCCGCTACGTTTAGGTGGGTGTACGTGTAACGGTGCCGCGCGCGTCTCCTTCGACGGCGAAAAAAGGAAATCGCGACAACGGTATCGCGGGAGAAGTTTATGCCGATACACCGAGGACCAAGGGTGGAGTGGAGTGAGTTTTGAAGAGAGCAACTCCCATCGTTCCTTTCCCAGCGAAAGTTTCTTCCTGTCGCGTTTTTGACGAAAGGCGAGCACTGGGTCAGGACATGTACACGCCAAGTTGGCGCCCTCGCGTGCATCCGGGGAATTTAACTTCAGTTCGCATCTGCGAAATTCTACCACGACTTCGTCCGCAAAATCGCGTCGCTGCGATTTCGCCGCTCAGCACATCTTGGAGATAGATTAGATCGTTTATTAAATATTCGACGTATATCCGCGTCGTGTTCTTTTGCGAGACTGAGCGTAACACGCCCGCGCTTACGACGCCCACGTCGCAGTTTATATACGCGCGACACGTTCCCGGGATTTATCGGATTTCGTTAAAGCGCGCGGGCGTCGACTTTAGGCCAACTTACGATTGTTATTTCTCGGCGCCCGCCGCGCAGCGGACGGATGTAAATCTCCGCGGGAATCCGCGCTCATAAAGTATCCAGTGATTCGCCCTGGCGCGACTCCAGCTTTCAGCGTTTCTCCCCTACCCCCTCGCGACTTTAAAATGTACCCGGGTGCCGTTAGCTCTTAACTGCCGATTTCCCGTGATTTATGCGCGCAAACCGATTCGGCGTTGAAATTGCTGCCGCGCGCTTATTACGATCCGTCGTAATTAGAACTATAGATCAGCGCGCGCGAATAATACATTCGGGCGCGGAGCTGACGTTTTCCTCCTCTTCCTCCTTCTCTTCTGTCCTGTCCTTTCTTTCGTAGACAACGCGAGAAAAGAAACACCGAGACCGAGAAAGAACGTGTCGAGCGGGTCGCCAGACTGTTCTCGCACTTTTATTGTGGTCACCCGCAATATTATCCCGGCTTCCTCGCGATCGAAGCGTCGCCGCGAGTAACGGGGTTCCTGACCGTCTCGTCGCATACCATCGACTCCATCGGCGTGTGGCCGCGAGTCCATAAATGCCAGCACGTGCATATAACGCCGAGAGATGCACAATAACGATTTCCATATAAAACGCGAAAGGCACTCCGGGTCGTCTGGGCGTGGTGTTCCTTAATGAACGATATTAACATTTCTACGTGTGTCACATATGTCGTATCGAGCGCGCGCGATCGTCGAGCGCACGACGATCGTTCCGTTTCTTTCTTCTTCCTATATAGCTAAAGGGTAACCCCGCGAGAAATGGGCCGTGGTTTCTTTCGAGCGTCCGGCGATAATGCGGTATCGCCGCATCATCGCGCATTGAAACACGCCACAAGGAGTTTGACCGTATCTGCGCGTATCCATCTGTCCATCGTGCGCAACGAGTTTCGCGATAGAATAGAAACCGCGCGAAAAAAGCGGTTAACCGATTAGTCTCTCGCTGTGTGCAGTTCGAGGTCTGAATGAAGATTCGAGCAGCCGATCTCTTCTCTCGCCGAGTCGATATAGATTCAGAGTTATGCGCGACGAAAAATGTCGCGGACAACTGTTGATTTTATTTGCGTTTGGCAGTTTACTGCGAAATAAATAACGAAATAAAAAAGTCGCGGAGAGAGAGAGGGAAGAGGAAGAAGCAGGAAGAATGTCGAGGCGGAATGCGCGCGTTTATCCGGGAAAGTAGTCATCTAAAAACCATTTGGCACGCACGTCGATTATATCGCGCGTAGCACTTTCGCGGTCGCAATCACACAGAGTCGCAGTCCGACGCCGCCACTGCTGCCGCCGCCGCTGGTCGGACAGTATGACAAATTACACATAATTCACAAGTCAATTTCATACATGGTTGTCTCGCTGGAAACGGGAGATGGAGCTGTTGAACACACGGTCACGGTGGGCCAAGCCCGAGAAACGAATGGCTCCGGCTCCCATACGTATAAAAGGCAAACAGACGCGCGCGCCTGTACGTGTGTACGAAAGAGCACAGTTATAAATATTCAAAAAGAGCACTGATTTAACTCCCTTCTTCCAAAACGCTTACGCAACACGCCCCTTCCGGCTTGCGCGGCGTTCGCGGATTTGCATAACTGCAGTTAAGTAACTTATAGCGTTTGCCGTTCAAATAATTCCGGACAGTATTTTCCTCAACGCTCGATTACATCTACATACATACATTAATGTCGCGATGTGTTATAATAATGCAAATTTACTCATCGGTAATTACATATGTAATTAACATTTGATCGCGCCGTGCATTTCACAAACGCGCGCTATATTATATTGTAAACAACTAAATTGTTAGTTTTCGCGCGCACATTTCGTTACGTACGGAACGCGTATATATATTTGGACGACACGTCGGAAGGAATCGTGAAGTCAAACACCTAGGTGTTAACGCTCTCCTTTCGGGGGAGAAGGAATTCCAAGATTCCGTAAGAACGTTCACCCGTTTCACAATTATGTCACGCGGCTATTCTCGGCTCGGCGCAAGAGAGAAAAATGTGTCCGCACCTGTCACCGCGAGCCGTTCACAATCGACGAGGCGTCGACTTGTGTCAAACCCGAGAATCGTCCGCGCCTCTTTCTACAATGTAGTACATCGAAGCGAGACGAACGATGAGTGTCGGGTCACGATGCAGATACTGAATACAGAAGTACCTTATATACTATACACTGGATTCCGAATAGCCGTGGGAAGTACTGTCGGTCCGATATGCCGAGAATACTAAATGCCTCGCGCCTCGTATATGTACGCAAAGGTGCCATTCGACACGTAAAGTTTGCGCTTTGCATCGAGTCGATCGCTCGGAATCGAAGCGCTAAAACTTCGCTTCTCGATTGTAGGAAATACTTGTGTGTGTGTGTGTGTGTGTGTGTGTGTGTGTTGTACTTGCGAGTTGCAACACGCGTGAGTATATCCAGGTAAGTAAGGCGTAAACACGCGAATGCTTTCCGCGTACGTTTATCGTGATAACTCGGTGCAACCACGTGTCGTCAAACGATCGAGCAAAACGTATAATACCGCTACGGCGAGGCGAGAGATCGCGCTCTGCTCGACCCGGAATTTATGGGTCCGCGCACGACCGGTGCATACCGCTGTCGCTCTGCAGCTTGTTGCTGAATTTGCATGGGGACGCGCGCTAATAGCTCGAGATAACGCTGGCAGGAAAAGAGACGTCGACAATCGCCAGCCAAGCCACGCGAACTCTCCGTATCTCTCGCCTTTGGCACCGTGCGAGTTTTGCGATGCATCTTACATGTTTCGCGACTATTTATATTAGCTTACTTTATACGTGGCGCGACGAAAGAGCTGAATATTTAAGCTTTGCTGGCAAAGAGTCTGCATTTTCAAAAACGCGCTTCCGTCGCGAGTGATATTTTATTCTTGAAATTCTTGGAAGAACATTTCTTCGAAATTTTTCACAAAGTTTATTTTATGTACAACTGTAAGAGATATGACGAAAGACGGTTTAATAAACGGAAATTGTCGATGTTAATAATCTGCTTGGTAATGTTCCGAAGACAATCTCAAAGTCGTGTAGTCATTCCGGTCGGAAGAAATCCCCGTCCGCTTCCGAATCCAACTTGCCAAGTCATCCCGGCAGGTTATCGGCGGTCGTGAAAGAATAAACCAGTAGTCGCTGCCTGCGTCATACCTAACTAGCTAATTCTCTTGTCTCATTCGAGCCGACCGACAGTAATGGCGAGTGCTCAAGCACTCGTTACATCGAGATATTATATGTAGCGTGTACCGTAATTATGACCGTAATTAAACTCTAATTAATTGGAAGATAAATTACATATTTACTCTCTACGCGCCGTATGCGAAGCGCGCATTGGATGATATTTTAAATACACGAGATTAACCTTGTGACTCGAAGTATATAAAAAAAAAAACATTAATACAGAAATTTTTTAATTTTTATTTCAAAACACAATGTATAATACACGTTCGAGTTTAAACGTAACGAGAAAACAATAAGTAAGTTCACGTTACGCACCGTGCGAATCAAACGGGTTCTCGAACAATGAGACTCGGCGTCTCTCGTGACTCGAGTACACGATTACGTTCGTGTTCCAACCATCTGGAGATATATACTAAATAGCATCCTTCGCGGAAACGATAATCACCCGGCGTGTTTAATTAAGTTTGATAAAACAACAGTGCGAGGGAACATATCGAGATGATCGGCCGACGCAGCCGTCGTCGCGGCCGTTAATGACGAGAAACTTGCGACAATTACTCGACACTTTGCGTCCTCACAGAATCCGAGACGGAAGACGAGGGAAGGGTGCGGAAACAGAATGAAATGGCGTAGCCGTGATCTCTCCTTGGATCTTGAGAGAGAGAGAGAGAGAGAGAGCGCGCGCGAAAATCATCGTGTAATTCTGGGGCACCCGAATATTCAATTACAGCCGCGCGCGAGCGCGCAATCTGCGAAGTGCGAATAGTTTCCGGAGAACCATCGAAAGTAATTACATTATTGGCTCGTTCCTCCTCCTCCTCCTTCTCCTCCTCCTTTCTCGTGCGAGTTCGCTCGTGCAGGTTGAATCGCGTGCTCGTTTTGGATGTCGTGTGCGATGCAACGTGCACAGCCACCCGTCGCCACGTTTGCATACGTTTCTCCTTCTTCCCCTCTCGCTCACTCAGGTCTGGGTGCGGTTTCGTGTATTAAATTCTTGCAGCAAGCCGCGGTGCGCGATGCATGCACGCAAATTAGAAACATACCATCAGCGAAGTACATACAGCGGCGCGGAGCGTACCGGTACGTACGTTCTGACGACGTTACACGACGTTAAAAAAGTGACGAGGGGAGCGCAAGGTTGCCTTTACCGCTGCTTCCACTACTGCCATGCATATTTATGACGGAGGCGACCGAAACGCGCGTTTTTACGCGCGCCATGAATAGGAGAGAACGGCGGCCCCGTGTTGTGTTTCGCGAAATCTTCCGTTACGTTATAACGCGCGGAATGCGCGTTCCCCGACATAGTATGTACGTGGCACCGGCCAAGGTGACGGCGTTAATCACGCGACAGGATTTAAATTTGTAAAGAAAGCTCGCGATGTGCACGTTTCTCGCAGAGCGGTCCGCGACAAAAGCAACGAAAGACATTTATTGCGAGACGCGAGATGGAAGTTAACAAAATGCGCGATTTTATTTCCGCGCGGATTCTGTACGTACGACGAGTACGCGCGTCGCCGCGGGGAATAGACGTCGATACATTTCCGAAAGTAAAATTCCCGCGACGTGCGGACGCTGAGTGGCATTGAAAAAACAAAAGTGCGCTCTCTCTTTCTCGACAGAAGTAGAGAAGACAAGTGGGCACGACGTGGATGAGAAAGCTGACCGTTGCGGGATACACGTTGGAAGTACCGAGCGCGCATTCAATTCCTGGAAATGCGTCGTCGTCCGCATATAAGCGGAAAGCGCGCGGGGAATGGAGATTCCGTCGAGTGCAAAGGGCGATTGAAAACGTTGGCGACAATCCAACTTGAGTATAAAGAGAGAGAAAGAAAAAGAGAGAGAGGATCTCTTCCTCCCTCATCTTATTCGAACTCCTTGCACACATGCTAAATACGTTTCCTTATCTGTAATATTAGTTCTACGAATAAATCCGATAAGAACTCCGATATCGGGAACGTACGCGAGGAGAAGCTGCGCAAGACAGTTGTTAGAATGGAAACGAAAATGTCACTCGCAAAGCTCTCGGAATCTAACGTTGCTCTTCGTCGTAATACGCGCGTTTCGTATTGATAAAAATGTCTTGTCGACGAAAAATGCTGAACTTCTAAGAGTTATTAGAAAAGTTTCGAGAGAATTTTATTCTCCGGTTAAGAGGACACGTGCGTACGACATGTTTAGATAAACAGATAACCACAAACACGGATCCGGTCGCTAAAGAACGTCGCCATCTATCATCTCCGTGAAGATTTCGTACTTCACGCTCTTCAGATTTTACTGAATGAGAGAGAAATGGCGGGTAACACAAGCGACACGCCGGGGGACACACAAAAGCGGAGACAGAGAGAGCATTTATATACAATTCTAACTTACGGCTTCGTAATTACACGAAGAAATATGTTAGATCGTATCTCGCCAAGTTCTCGCGTGTGTACAAAGAATGGTGTCGGGCGAGAATTTGCAACGCTCGTCGAGCAGGCGAGAGTTGTCGCGGCGTCGCGCGCTCGTTTCAGAAAACCGAAGTCGAGAGAGAGACTCTCGCCCGCCCCGCGGAAGCCAGAAGATAATTACGGCAGTCGCGTCTGGGTTGAAAAACTGCGACTTTACACGGCGCGTTAAGTGCGCCGCGCAACAACCACCGTCGGCAATTATGCGCTTACGTGAGACAAACGCGTAAATAAATGCGCCGAGGCGCGCATATATATAGACAAGAGCGCGATGACTCACGAAGAACGTGTGTCTCCCGACTATTGTGCGCCTACGCGAAAGCAAAGCGCATGACATAGTGCTAAGTCAGTCCGTGAAAGGTACAATGTTAAAATATTCCGAGTACAGTTACACTCGAATAATAAAATTGCCAGATACAGATAACGCGATACATGCGCTTGCACGAGCGCCTCGTTCTGTTTAGCGGTTTGTTGTGTATGTCGTACACAACAATGCAATTTTTTTCTCTCTCCACGCCTACATTTATCGAACGTACACGCGCGTCTTCGTTCGATGAAGAACATAAATATAAAAAACGCAACGAAATTAATTTCAATAATTGGGCTAAAAGACGAGTCCGAGACCGTATCTTTAAGAATACTTGACGGCCTCGCGCAAGTATATTAACACTCACGCTATAATTACGGGAGAGAGAGAAAGAGAGAGAGAGAGGGAGAGGTGGAGGATCAACTTGAGGTTAAGGTCAAAAACTCGAGAGAAAGTACAACGATCCGTACGCGAGCAATTGCTTGTCAGCGATCGGAGGCGGACGAAAGCCAGTTAGCGAAGCGCGCGTTTAATTTAAAGGATCCGGTTTGCGCACGAGCGCAATTTATGGTATTTGCCGTTATAATCGACGCAAATATTCTCGACGAGACACACAATAAATAAACGTTCGATTAGAAATAAAATGTAAATTCGGAATCTCGATACTTGTACAAACACACACACACACAATATGCTCGTTGACACAGAGCGATCAGCATTTTAACTCTCGATTTGATATGCAGAGCGATAAGATCTAAACTACAACGAGGCGTTTTTATTGCGCCTACAATTTTAGAAACAACGTGTCCATTAACGATTTTACAGTTAAAACAGGATTCATTAGCGTGTCTTTTAACGACGCGGAAACGGCAGGTAACTCGATTTCGTCGAGCCACCTGCTCAAAGATTACGTTTTTACTTTTGAAACAGGTTTTCATACCACGCCGTGACATTTGCCAGATCGCTTGGCAAGTCGCACGTGGAAAAGGAATCTCATTGCCTTTGTTGTAAGCACCGTCGGGAGAAAGAGTGCGCGTGTGTTTGTGTGTGCAATGGGAGAGGCGGGATCGCGTTCTCGAGAACTGAGATTATACATCAGATTCAGCGCGCGGCGACGGGCGACGTCGTTGGCGATGCCACTTGAGCTCGAATCGTATCTAAATGTACCTCGTATATCAGAAATCGAACTATTCCTCCGGTGCCGGCGACCGAGAGAGGGCTTATACGGGTTTACGTACGTCATTTCGCGGCGGTCTTTTCCGCCGTCTCTCCGCGCGGCAGATGCACCCATTTCTCGTGAGCCGCCGACATCGTGACAAGCCGCGTGTGGAAATTTTCTTTTGCCTTTTTCCGCCGCCGCAGCCGCCTTACGACCGACTCTCTCGATCTCTGGGCGCGGGACGTTTCGAGTATTTATGATCGGAATACGGGATGATACACACGGGGATAGTTCTCGATCGCGTCGAGAACGGATGAAACGTTACTCCGCGCGGCACGTTATCACGACGACGTTCGGTCGACGACGATGTCCGCGGTTCACCAACGTGGAAACAATGTTTCGCGATTTACGATCGTCATCGCGAGGAAGATCACCACCGTCGTTCTCGCGCAACAAATCATCGATTTCTAGCCCGCGGAAATGTGACACTTCTTACGAGTCGAACGTGTCAATTTTTGTTATTTATCGTCGATACGTTCGCACAACGCTCGATACATTGTAACGAGTAGATTTTTGCAGTTTCTCGTTAATTAAAACTACATAAAAATTAACAAAATGGAGTTCACGTACGTTTTTATAAAACTTTGCTGAATATGATCTATGATCGCGACGACGAGTTTGCAATTAACTGGCACGTTTTGAATTTCGATCAACGATCGGTAGCGAATTTTTATCGCACGATCGCTGCGATTATTCGTATCCTTGAAGACGTCAAGACTTTTTTTTTTTTTTTTTTTTTTTTTTTTTTTTACGGTGAAATGAACGATGATAGGAGTTAAACGAACGATGGGTAAAAACGACGCAGCAACCGATGAATAGAACCGCGGCACGTTCGCAGCCCACCTTTTACGCGCGAGCCAGATATATAACAAATACGCGTAAAACGACGGAATTGATCGACGATGAAGTGCGCTCGTTCCGGTGCGATGTTTCACGGTATAGAGCCGATGCGTGCGTATGTACGTACAACGGCGGTAATCGGTAAATTGCGGTTCGTGCTGATCGAAATAACGATTTCACGCTTTTTTAATTGGCCTCGAACAGAGGTCACAAATCGTATCTCGAAGGTCAGCAGCATTATAAATATGCGCGGAAAGAAATCCTTTTAATCCTTCAAGCACTGTGTGTTATTAATCCTCCATTCTTCCCATCCTCGGTCTCTTCCTTTTTGCAACCCTTGTTTTCCCTCAGCTTAACAGATTCCGAGGTTACGAAAGAGGAAGGAAAGAAACAGGAAGAGGGAGGGAAGTGCGCCGAGATAGGCAGGATAGACGCGAAGTTAAACAAAACACTCTCGGGATAAAGTTCTGCTACTCTCGTCGGTCTACCTACTTGCGAAGTACTCGAGTGACCTCGTCGACGCCGCTCCATTATCGCATAATGCGGTGGAATTATATAAGAAATAAGTGGCACCTGTTTCTCTTCTCGCCGCATGGTGTTGCTCCCGGAAGTCGGGCATTCATACATGCCACGCCGCATGTAACGCGACGCGTTTCGGTCCGCAATAAGCATACGCGTCTTCCTACAATTTGAAGTTTCACGGGTAATTCGAGCGCGGTTGACCGCCGTAAAGAATCTGCCGTGGCGCGGCCGCAACCCCGACCGCAGTCTCCGCGTAGTTGTCGTTAAAAACACGGCAACGGCATTAGCCCGCACACGGCCTCGCTGAAGGCGTGACCCGCTGATGGCATGTAATTGAATATCTTTAGCGCCTCTTTGAAGACCGACGTGCCGCGTCTCGATTCGCCCCGCTTCAGAAAATCTCCTTTCATACGTTCCCTCGCTCGTGGTCTGTCTCGGACGTTCTTCATTATCTTAATGGCTTATTGCGAGATTCTCTTTTCGCGAATTTTTTTATCGCGGTTGAAGGAGCACAGTGTATTTTTTTTTGTAATTTAATTTACGTCACGTAGAATTTTAAACTGTTACGAATAAGATTGCCAAGAAGTATTGACTTTATTTTGATTGCAAAACACTCTATCTTTTTGCTTCGTTGTCGCTATATATCTTTCTTCCCTCTTATCGGCTTTACTCTCTCTTGCCTTCTCTCTTTATCTTCTCTTCCTCGCATCCAGCTTCGAGCAAGTTTTCCACGAGTCACGATCGAAGCTCCCGTCACAGAGCGGAGATTAATTACGATTTAGCAAAGAGCGGGTGACGTATGACGAGACGTGGGCGGAGTGCCTACTTCGTCGCTTATCGCGTCGCGGGCCAATAACCGGCGAAGAACACGGTACTCGCGGCGGCCGGAATGATAAACGCGCTGATCTATCAAAATTGCAGTCCCCAACGCGACAGCCGCCTATAGAATGCCGAAATCGCATCGGACGTGAGTGACATAACAGTGCACGCCACTTTACTACTAACCCGTATAGAAAATTCGGTTATCGAAATAAAATAAAAGATCACGCGTGATTTTTTACACGCGCGGGAACATATGACGCCTGATAAAAGCGTACAAGCGCGCCTACATAAATCGCGAAATACCGACAGTAGTTTTATTTACGTCGCCTGCGCGAATAAAATATTTCACTCGCGAATAATCACAATTGAATAAATCACGCGTGAAAACACGTTCTTTTTATTTTTCTATACACTCGTAAAAACAGAAAAAAAAAAAAAAAATTCTCCAGTATTTTTAACAAGCACGCGATACAAGTTCCTTCCTCATCGTTGGATATCCGTCTTCTGTTTCAGGCGCGCTGTCGCAATCCCAATTTCCCGTGTTCACAATCTACGCCCAGAAGAGCTGTCTGGCTGTGAAGCCCTGCGAGCGCGCCTGGTGCATCGACAGAGTGCAGGGACACCGCCTTCAGGGTCACGCACGCAGGACCATGACCGCCTCTTCAAGGCAGCATTGCCTCGAGCTCTGCCTCGGCGAGCGGGACTTCCTGTGTCGGTGAGTATCGAGTGTATTTTCCTCTATATATACGCGCGTAGAAACTTCACCGTTCGATTGCTCGTTTTCCACCGACCTGCTTTTCCCGTCCGCTCCGTCGCGGACACAACGCAAGAGCAAAAGAACGGAACCCCGGCTCGTCTCGTAATATTCGCCAGTCGACACGCAGAGGGAACGCCGGCTCGAGTAGCCTTCGAGAAGCGCACGGTCCAATGCGTTTTCCAGTTATTGGATTCTCGGACCGATCAGAGGACGTTACACTTACGCTCTTGTACGCGCTCTCCGAGTGCTTCTCAGACACAAACCGTGCACTACAGGAGTTCCGTGCGAAAGAAAACCCAGAAAGTAGATAAGAGTTAATATATATGTATATATATCCTTTGGATTGTTTCGTTTTATCTTCGTGTATTGCAACAGAGATATCTCGAATGAAAATTTTTCTTCAAATATAAAAATGAACTGTTCTATGACATTTAAACGCGATAAAAATATATCGAAATTATTTTTCATTTATTTAAAACTAACACATGTCTGTCGTGCAACAACAATGTATTTGTGAATACATTTGTCAGTATTATTTCAATCTCTCCATATGCAGAATATAAAATACATAAAATAAAAATGTTTGATCGCGCGCGAGAAATTTATTATCGTCAAATAAAGAGTCCGTTCCCCGATTTTTTTTTTTTTTTTTTGCGCATTTTTGACAGAATTACACATATGTATATTACGAGATTTATAACCCATCTCTGTGTAACGAAGACGAAGTTGACAAGTTGCGACGTGCAACATGCTCGGTACTAGCTAGCTAGCTAACGAACTAGACCGGCACGTCGCTTACAAGCGTAGGTGCTCGCGAATTCCGCATCGACGCGGACACGTCCTTGTTGCAGATCGCCGCTTTTGTCGCGATAGTCTTATTTATCATAATGCGTAACGGGGCGTAAAACCAGACGCAGTAATGCGTATCGCGGCGTCCTTATTGCGCGTGCTTATACGAAGTAATGCAGATCCGCGCTGCATCTTGATCGTTTTATATCGTCGAGCGATATCCGGGACGTAATGATCGACGCACTTTCATTACTTATACAGTGAACGAGGAAAAGAAGCTCGCGGGGGAAAAAAACGACACGGAACATTTGTACGATTACATCGCGTTTTAAATCACTTCGTTTCACGTACATCGCAAGGGAATTGTCGCGATCTCGTTGTGTTGCGCAAATGTAACATAACGTTGTAGTTGTGTTTCGCTCGTATATTATGCGGGTGAAAATCGCATGAAAAAGCGGCGTCCCGCGGCCGAGGAACAGAGCGAGGAAAATGGGCGCGGAAGTATTCATGCGTATCAATTATACTACGTTCTTCTGGTAATCAGATTTATTCGTATAACGCCAAAATTCGCGAAATTTTGCGCGCGTTTCGCATTCCCTTTGATATACACGACACGAGCCGACCCCCGGCGTATGTACGTATTGGTATGCGCATATTTTTCCGATGCCCCCGTTTCTCGTTCGGTTGTGTGTCTTTCTACGCCCGCGAAAGAGAGAGAGAGAGAGGAGGGAGGAGGAGAGGAGGTGTTTTTACGCGTCCTCTCGTTATTGCCAATTCTCCCTCGTCGATCATTATCGTCGGTACAAGTAAGCGTCTAGACAAGAACAATTTCTCGTACCACGACCGCGACCCGTTAGACGCTTAACGATTTTTCACGCGCCAAGTAATGATTATCGATCCGCGCGCTTTCTACGATTCACCATATGCTGATTTATATGCTAATCCGCGCGCGAACCATCTATCAATTACAGCGCTCTCGATCTATAATTATATTCACCTTTCGATTGCGAGTTTTTTTTTTTTACCACACATCTCGCCGCCGAGGGGTCATTTTTACTTCGTCTTCGAAATGCTCTTGGAACGCGCCGAGCATAGAAATGAGGAGAGCACGTGATCGGTGCAATAGCGATGAGGCATGTAAAAAATATATTCTTCTATTTCCTCGAACGCGCGTGTGGCGACTTTACTACGGGATCGCGCTACTATGGAGACCGTGTTGTTTTTTTTTAGATGTCTCGTTTTTGTCATTCCGCGCGTTACATTCAATTTTTCTTTCTTTTCGTTTTCGCATCGTTAGAACCGCGCTCTCTTGCGTCAATTTTCCCCGCGGTGTCGCCGGAATAAAATCGGGACGAAGGTTTCGGTTGTGGGAAATGTCAGGACATCAGAAACTTTTCATCGGCCAGGCATGCGGAAGACGACGGGTTGGCGGTGTTGCGCGCCGTCTTCCGATTTCGATAGAGCTCTCCTCGGCGCGTTTATGCGGTATCACGCCGAAGAGAGCGTCAAGGTTCGTGAGGCGAGCGTGCTGAGTGAATGTGCACGTGCACACCTTGAAAGCCTCCAAAGGTCTCTAGCCAGCTGATATCTCTCTCTCTCTCTCCCTCTCTCTCTCTCTCTCTGCCGGCAACGATCACCGTTGTAACAACGATGGTACCGAGAGACAGGGTCGAGAGGTCCTCGGTCGGGCGGAATCGTATCAAAAGTGGCTTGGCCGTGCGTTTCGAGATATACCCGCGGGGAGGGACACATCGTGGAAAAGAGAGCACCGGCGTGAATATATGCATGAACGATCTCGTAGAACAGAGAGGCGAGTGCCTGCCGAAGCAAATTTCCTGAACAAGCGCGCGTCTCCGCCTTTCCGGAACATAATCCGCTTAATCTCCGAAGAAACGGGACGACGACGACGACGACGAGAAGGAAGAAAGAAAGGCGGAATGGAAATTTTTTTCCTGCTTATCGTTGCGATTTCCGCGATAAGGTCGAGTGGAAGATGTGGCATTTGTGCTCGTTCAGCGAAAGAGAGAATAAATAATAATAATAATAATAATGCGAATTGGGGGCACAAATCTCTCGCGTATACCATAGTGATGCAATTTTAATAAATAATAGCGCGCATAATTGCGGTTACGCCCTTTAATTCGATTGAATACGCGAGGAGCATGATCGGGACTATAGCGCGAGCCGCCACGCGCGGAATTCGATCAAATAATTAGCGTTAATTTATTTCGAAGCGATTTATTGTGAGTCGGCAAGCGCAACGTTAATATTAATTGGCATTGCAAATCGAATATATAGGGGAATAATTATTTGATATACATTCGCATACCCGGCGAAAAAAAGCTGCTTAATCACCGGGTCGTAAACCCGGCTCGAACTCACGTAAACACCGCGCGCGGAATAATTCGTCGCGAGAGAGGAGGAAGGGAAAACATCGCGGCGGCGATGTCGAGCGGAATCGTATATGTATAAATCGACGGTGTTGCCCGGGCATATCGCTATCGAGCCGCGGCGATCGGCAGAAACGTGCGCGCCGCGGCCCCGCGCAAAGAACAGCAACAATGAAACATTTATCCGCGAGATAATGCACGGCAAGATAATGCACGGATTCAGAGATCATTGCGCGCGAGCGGAGAGGAGCATCCTCAGGCCTCGCATAATCTCGCCGGTGCCCTAACCCCGAGGATCTTCCTCCCTCTCTCTCTCTCTCTCTTCCTCATTCTGTAACCCGGGTGAGGTCAACGGTATGGCGCGCGGCGGAAACACTTAGGAGAAATTACATAAATATATATTCTGTCGTTTAGAGGAAAAGTCGCAGAGGGGGTAGGAAATAGAAACAAGCGACGACCTCGCGAGGCGCGCGCGCGCGCGCGTCTCAACGCGGAAGGAATCGCGGGAAGGAAGTCGGCTGTTTCATTAAATGTAGATAAATCTCCCCGGTATCCACACCCCGCGCGATTGTTCGTCGCGTTCGCTAGCGGATAATCAAGTGGTGAACCCCGCGGGCCATTACGTTACATACGTTGTGCAACAAATGCGCGCGTGTGAGATCGCGCGAGAAGCAGGCCTCGTTGTTATCCTCCGTGTCGTGATGCTCCGGTTGTCTCGCACGAGAGGCAAGACCTTTGCGCGCTCGTTCGCTAAAGAAGCGCCGATGAAGATCGCATTAACATTCCATGGGAACGGTATCTCCCTCTGCACAATCGCCTGATTAGACATTGTGAAGTCGGCGCGCGGTGGAATTCTTTCGCGGGAAACACCTTGATTTTCTCGAGAAAGAGAGAGAGAGAGAAGCGCTTCATCACGCGGGAACATCCTCGCGAACTACGACCCGTGTGTACCTACGGTGAATGGGGGACTCGCTGTGTTGCCATTCAGAATCGTGTGCAAGCACGTTCGATATTAATAAATCGGTAACAGGATTCGATTTCCCACGATCTGGTTCCGCGCGTAGCAAAGATCGCACGTGAAACAATAACTACGCGCGTTTTTTCTTTTCTCTTACAAATTCCTGTTTGTTTTTATTTTTTATTTCTTTTTTCGTCAATTATCTTGGAACATGTTTTCCGTCCACAATGGCGCGCAACTCGACGCACGATTATCGAAACAGAAGAAGAAGCCTCCGAGAGAGCGCCGATCAGAGTATGAAAATGATGCGATCGAAAGGAGGAAATCGATCGCATCGCGGAAGCAGATATATATATAATATATTTCTTTTGTTCGCGGGCGCGTATTGGTGATTTATTGCGAGCAAATAGTAAAGACCGAGAGCACCGCGCCGCGCTGCATCTCGAGTGATGTGCTCCAGATGAGTGTTCGAGAAGAGAATCGCGTTCGAGCGCGGAGAATAGGAAGAACGAGAACGATCGGGTGGCAGACGAGTGTAGAAGGGAAAAAGGATAGGGAGAGGGGGGAAAGGGGGGGAGAGATCGTTGTGCACGCTTACGACCGTCGAGACTGGTCGGGGCGATCGATCAAACGCGAATCGGTCGTTCGAGAATCGTTCTCCGCTGTGCTACAGGGGGCTCGAACCTGGGCGATGGCTGTTCACGGAGAGATAGATTATTACTGCCGGTGCGCGAGCGGCCGCGCATCGGCGTTCCTTGTTACCGGGTAATGAGTTTATTGTTTAAGAATCACGCCGGAGTTACATGTGCTGCAATCAATTACAATAATGTAATATAATCGTAGCGAGGTCCCGCGGCGCGCCGAGTGTATAATGAGGTCTTTTCTCCCCCTAATGAGAGTATCGGCTCGCGCGAGCGGTGGCCGCACAGTCCGAGCACGTATACACACATACACACACGTATGTCTACGTCGTGCAAGCCGAGTCGTAAGTACGGCAAGATGCACGTACGATATACGCGCGCGGTACTACGTGCGTCTACGCACGCATCTGCTGCATGCGTGAGTGCACGAAGCCGAAAGAGAGAGATCGCGAAACACCGAGCGAAAAGAGCGGAAACATTCAACTTTGGCGGAGTGTGCGAGAGCGCGAGTTGTAAATCTCGGAGAAAAGTTTTTAGTTCCGAGCAGCGGCTATAGAGAAAGAGAGAGAGAGAGAGAGAGAAAGAGAAAGAACGCGCGCGGTCCTTAGATAAAAACTTGCGAAAAGTTGGCGACGAAAAATTCGAATCCTACGTCGACGTGAAGAGGTGGCGGCGCCCGCGAAGAAGCTCCCGGAAATCATTAATCTGCCGTGTCACATCGGACATAGCTTGAGCGAAGAATCCCGGAAACGGCGGACACGAAATTCCTTTTATCTCGCCGGGTTAGCTCTCGACGATCCGGACAATTTGCATTGCTGATAATTGCGCGGAAACTCTTATTCGCCGTGACGCGCGTCCGACGTGAATCGGCGTCGATCGCGCTCGGCCGCCTTTAAAGTAGCTGGCGCTCTCTTTGCTCTGCACTTACTTTGATATCGCTCTACTTGACGTGTCACGTAAAATCTCGAAGATATTTGCGCGCGTGTTTACGCCCGACACCTGTCCTCGCGCGCGTTCAGATCGAATTCTCCTTACGAACGGAGACAGGGAGGAGCATATCTCTGAGAAGCTCCCGCGAGAAGAGGAAGAAACACTTACGCAGCATGACTGCGCCGAAATCGCCAAACTTCTTGCGAAAAATTAACGTTTTGAAACGGAACGACGTCGAGAGCACTATATACAACAACATGAATGAGACCGGCTTTTGTTCCACAAAGTCGAGTATCGCGTGAGGGAATCGTTCGAGGGAAGAACGAACGCTCGGGTGAGAAGAAGAGAAAATGCGCGCGGGAATGCACAAGCTACCGAGGGGGGTTATTTTCGATCCGCGAGAGAAAGAACGAGAGAAGTGCACGCACGCCACGCCCACTACGTTAATTGTGACATAATCAGGAAGAACGATGGCGTTGAATTACGCGAAGTTTCGCACAGCACGGTGCTCTTGTCAAGAATTACACTTGAAAACTCCTTCGGTAAATCTTCCGCGCGAGCTTAATTACTCAATGCGAGGGAAAACAGGTTAACGTGAAGGTAGAAATGTTTATTTCTTACGGTAGCGCGCTCGTAACCTCCGTCTAGTTTTATCAATATGTACCATCGTATAGCGCACAAAAGAGTCGCTGATACTCGAAGCGAAAGCAAAGCACTTCTACTCAAACAAGTTGCTTGGTTTTGCGTCAAAGTGGACCTTTTTCATTTCTAGATTTTATATAGTTGAAGACTAAAATGATTATATAAAATATATACATGTGCACACATGCATATCGAGCAGAGAAGAGAAAAAGTATTCGACTACGAGCGTTCACTAAAGGGCCGTCTACAATGGGAGTAGGCAGTATAGAGTAAGAAGTAAGGTTTTTGAAGTTATTTCATTTTTGTTTATACAAGTAATT